>OZ023336.1:11105010-11140010 GCA_964007535.1 Brachyptera risi | reverse complement strand
CCATGGAGGGTATCGAACCCCGGTCTCCCGAATGACGGTTCAGCGTTTTACCACTCGGCCACGCGTCTCGGTAATTGACATTCTTATTCATCGTTGTACTTGTAATCCTCCATCAATGTAGGTATACGTATCAACTATTCACGCCTGCAATGTCATACTGTGCAAACCCGCTACACACAGCGACACGATGAGTTGCATACACACAACTTCGTAGCACTAAGCGAGCTGCTTTGACTCGGTTTTATGACATGACCCAGTCTACCTTTATCATTATCAGTTATAATTGTTTGTGATAACTGTATATTTGATACCAAGTTATTCAGTGTCCACCAGTTATTTCACAGTCTATTTGGCGTATTTAACATTGATTGTGTTTTTGTTGAGAAAAAATACTGTTATATACACAAATAAATATTGTGAATTCATTCGCGGAGGAAGATACTGAAAATCCTGCACGCTCATGAATAGATGTGCGTGGTGAAGACTCACATCTCAATATATACTGACAACAAATCAGGAATCGTTTTCATACAAGCCATTCACCGTTCCTTTTTTTTCAAGTGTCATGAAAGTTGGACCAAGTTTAACTTGATAAATCGCCGATTTTCATGCGAATCAGCGTCATACCAGAATATACCGATTATTTTTTGTAAGCCTATGGTAGGTATGGGATGGAATTTCCGAGCATCAAATTTGACACAAACAGAAGGAAAAAACAAAAAACAAAAAAATTGTGATACCAAAATCCGGCACAGTAGCTGAGTGGTTAGCGCACTTGCTCCGTGTGACCCGGTATGTAAAGGGACATATCGGACCCGGTTTGATCCCCGCCACCTTCCATCCTCACAGGGGTTTTTCGTGGTTTCCCTCTGTAGTCTAGGCTAATGCCGGGATGGTTCCCACAATACAGGACACGACCGCTTCCTCCCAACTATCCTTCCCATACCCATAATACCTTCATCTCATCATCCCATTATCTCATGAATCATTCATCCGACGCCGATAGATCTTGATCAACATTACAGTGCGTCGTTAAAACCCAATATAAACAATAAGAATGAAAATAAGATATCAAAATGAGTTTGTTTGAAGAAGGGTTCTCACAAGTAGAAAAATATGTTGAAAGTGTTCACAAACAGATGCAAAATGAGAATACAAAGTTTGGTGATATCTGTTCCAGGCATTTTCTTCAGGAAAATGACTGGAATATAGTAAAGCAGTTCATGGAAAATATCGGAAGTGGAAATCAATTGGCTCTGCATGACGGCATGATGGAGGTAGTCAGAGACGTACTGGACTTGGGTCAAGGTTCACGTCTCTCGAGTAACAGTAGTAACAATTATTATCTCGTTCTTCTTGGAACGTATACAGTGTTCAGCTAGTATGGCATGTATGTATGTGGTATAAACATATATGTGAAGATATATATATATATATATATATATATATATATATATATATATATATATATATATATATATATATATATATATATATATATATATATATATATATATATATATATATATATATATATATATATATATATATATATATATATATATATATATATATATATATATATATATATATATATATGTATATGTATATGTATATATATATATATATATATATATATATATATATATATATATATATATATATATATATATATATATATAAATATATATAAATACATATATTTATAAATTGAGTGAAACTGGGCTTTTTTTCAATCGTGATATTATTCATTCAAACTGACCAACGTTTCAACGAGATTGGTTTCGTCCTCATCAAAGTCCGAACTATACTAATTATTTTGATACAAAAATATTTCATATGCGACGAAACCAACGCTACTTTGATTCAGAAACCTTGGCCAAATAGATGTCACAATAGTTAAAATAATTCCAGAGGACATATGATATTATGATATATGATATTAAAATGGATATTTCCATATCTTTCTCCTTTTTAAATTCCCAACTTTCTGTATGTTTCATTATTATTATTTTCTGGATGTAAAGAGATTCTCGCTACCTTGAATTTCACACAGTCCTCTGGAATTATTTCAACTATTGTGACATCTATTTGGCCAAGGTTTCTGATACAGAGTAGCGTTGGTTTCGTCGCATATGAAATGTTTTTGTATCAAAATAATTAGTATAGTTCGGACCCTGATGAGGACGAGATCAATTTTGTTGAAACTTTGGTCATTTCAAATGAATAATATCACGATTAAAAAAAGAGCCCAGTCTCCCTCAATTTATTCAAATATGAATCGTGAGAGTTTGAGTCAAGTTATATATATATATATATATATATATATATATATATATATATATATATATATATATATATATATATATGTATATATATATATATGTATATATATATATATATATATATATATATATATATATATATATATATATATATATATATATATGTATATATATATATATATATATATATATATATATATATATATATATATATATATTTATATATATATATATATATATATATATATATATATATATATATATATATATATATATACATATATATATATATATATATATATATATATATATATATATATATATATATATTTATATATATATATATGTGTGTGTGTGTGTGTGTGTGTGTGTGAGACGAGCTCTCATGCCAGTTCATCTCACCTCTCTCATCCCGTAGCGTCACTTACTTTGAGCTGTAATCCATTAGTTAACGTGGCGAGTCCACTCGTGAAGTCCGTCACTCGCCGCCAGATGTCGGGCGTCTCTACAATCACGTTGTTCTGCGCATGACGTTTCGGCGCGAACAGTTTGTGATCGAGCGGCCATGTTGCGCTTCCCACGGCCTTCTTCCTCTGCGACTTGTCGAGTGCGAACACGGTGAGCGTGAGGAACTTGCTCGTGGTCACTATAGTTTCCAGGTGGGGGGTGGTCTTGTGGGGGAGGTTCTTGTTGGGGGGGATCTGGAAGTGGAATTGGGTCTTGTAGGATGGCCAGGATTCGGGTTTGGTTTCGGTTTCGTATTTGTCTCTACCGGGATAAAGTTTCACCTGGAACAATGAAGATGTTGATGTGATTAATTTAATTTTCATTTAGTAATGAAACACACGTGCTGAAATGACGCAATTTTGAGGCTGTCCATGATTGGTATTCCATAAATGATGAATTAGGATCAATGATAATTTCTCACGAATGTTCTACACGCATCTCATTGCCATGTCATTAACGGTGTTTCGTTTCTTTCTTCTTCTCATTGTCACAGGAGAAGAATAACAAATACAGGAACATCCCGGAGAAGATCTATAAAGCTCTTAAGGGGCTTGTCTGTAAAATAATAAACTGACACACCGAATTGAACGAACACAAGCGACTAGTGATGAACAATGAATAATCACAATATATAGGCCCAATACATATTGTCGACTTACAATTATTATTAAATGCGAATGGTGAAAAAAAAAAAAAATCAGGCCCACTCTTATCCACAGAAATACTGCTTACATAAAACAGAAATATGAAAGACAAAATTGAAACAGAAATTACCTTAACGAGGTATCCCACAGCCGGTATGTTGCCGACGCTCGCCGGTAGATGTCGCGCGCCAAGAACCGTCACTGTTAATTTGCCGTTACCAGGATTGAACATGACCTTGAACCCGACTGAAGGGTGTGGCTCGAGTGACTCATCTGCTGACTTCTGATTGGCTGCTGGCTGTTGTGGTGACGCCTTCAATCCACCGCCCACCAATGAGGGAGCTGCGATTTTCTCCGTTATGAAGTTACGTAATTGTGTGAATGCGCCTGCCATGATGGTGGTAGGACTAGAAGTATTCGTTTTTCAGAATCACCTGAAAGCAAAAATAATAATTAAATGATGGACATACAGAAACAAAAAATCAATGAAAACATATTTTCATAATTGCATGTAAATAACTTGAGTGTTCACTTGGGAAATTTCGTACCCCAACAACCTTCAACGACCTCAAACTTTCTACACCCTTACAATGTTGATTATATTCATTCATCATTCAAATAATCCAAATTGGGATTAACGATGCACTGTTATTGTTGAGTTTCAATTGATGCTTCTTTTTCTTTTTCTTTCTTTTTCCTATGAATGTTGAGTGCCCTAAATAAA
This sequence comes from Brachyptera risi, assembly GCA_964007535.1. Classification (NCBI taxonomy): domain Eukaryota; kingdom Metazoa; phylum Arthropoda; class Insecta; order Plecoptera; family Taeniopterygidae; genus Brachyptera; species Brachyptera risi. Next base: position 11,135,850 of record OZ023336.1, on the reverse strand, counting down.
ATTGGTGTTAGATTTACTGACAATATTTTGTTATACTCATAATTATATTGTCACAGTGATTTCGTTGTGAGTTTGCATACTGTTTAGATATCTCTGTGTGTACAACTGTATGTGTTCATGTATCATTCTGTATTTTGTTGTATTTTCTCTGTGTTTAATATTGTTTCTGAAACTATATCTGGGAATCATATTATAGTTATATCACATATATTTCGATCGATTTCCGATGATTAAATATATTTATAGTATATTTTTATATAATATAGAGATTATAGTTGGAACTATCCCGGCATTAGCCTGGACTACAGGAGAAAACCACGTAAAACCCCTGTAAAAAGATGGGCGGCAGCGGGGATCGAACTGGATCCGATATGCTCGTTGCCTTCCGGGTCACAAGAAGCAAGTGCGTTAATCACTCAGGTACATGTGCCGGTAAAAAATAAATATTGTCGATCCATGATGAACATTCACTCTGGGCCACGTCAATTGTAGTAACTGTTATGTATGTAGTATGTAACTCAGGATGGTACGTGTGTGCATAGGCGGTGGCTATGCACACCATACCAGTATTAGTATGTTGGTATGATTGAGTGTCTGTGCGGGTAGGGCCAGGTTGGACGGTGAAGGGTGTCTTTGTAACTGGCTGTCAACCTGTACGGACGTGTGTAACCTGAAATAATAAATGTGAGTTTCTTCGATTAAGAGGCCGCAGGCGCTCGTATTTCACGCCGCAAACTCTCACGGCCGTAATTTTTGAGATATCAATATGATTGTTTTTGCATTCTGCTGATAATTGAAAGAGGAAGGTTATCGCATTCACAGAATTTTGAACAACAAATTTGTAATTTTTCAAATTCTTCAAATGGAAAATGAAAAAATTTCTAGTTTACGGTAACCTAGATATATAGTTTTGAATACCGAAAAATAATATGGACTGTGAAATATATCAAAAGTGTGAGAGGGAATTAACGGCGTTTACGAGAATATGAGTTCGGCGGGCTAGTCTATGGCCTGCGCCTAGTACACGATGCATGTTAAACTCGAGTCCGAAGCGAGCGAACAACGAGCGCGTGTAGCGCGCCTGCGGCCTCTTAACCTTTTCTTATTTATTGAAATAAGAACGTAACAGTTTGGCGACGAGGGTTTTAGAACCAATGTAGAAACTTTCAACGAAAAATTTACTAGGATTGTGCAAATATTGCCGAATTCAATTCGTGACCCGCGTGGTCGCGACAAGTGGGCGTAATGACGGCTGACGAACATTCTAGTGTCGGTAAAGGAAATATGTCTTCCTATTTCGGGAAAGTTGAAACATTTGATCCATCAGTAGAGGAATTTGACATTTATGTTGAGCGGTTAGAGTTATTTTTTGAATCTAATACTGTTCAAGAAGATAAGAAGAAGTTTATATTCCTACAACAGATGGGGGCGAATGTTTACAGGACAATTAGATCACTGGTTAGTCCGGCTCGACCTAGTTCTGAAACGTATGAAGAACTCAAGGCCATTTTACAAGCGCACTTCACACCAGTAAAGTATGTGATGGTGGAAGGGTTTAAATTTAATAATCGAAACCAAAGAGAGGGGGAATCGATTATAGAATACGCTGAGCAATTGCAGTCATTAGCCAGTACGTGTGAATTTGGTGCTTTCTTGGACAGAGCGCTTAGAGACAGATTTGTATGTGGGGTAAAAAACGAAGATATCCGCAAGCAGTTATTAAATTGCGAAGATAACATTACATTTACCAAAGCTTGCAAAGTAGCAAGAGGCCTCGAGTCAGCCGGAGATAACGCACGCGTTGTATCAGTATTAAGCGATGTAAAAAAAGTGGTTCAAAAGCAGTCACGTCAAGGTCAACAGTCCAAGCCTTCCAGCTCACAGTCTCATGGGTCAGATGGCGGTCGGCTACCAGTCAAGTCTAAATCGAGTCAAGCACACAGCATGGATCCCAAGTGTCGCAGATGTGGTCGACAACATGAGGAGTCAACATGCCCAGCTCGTCAGTGGACCTGTTTCACCTGTCAGCGAAAAGGTCACACGTCTAAAATGTGCCAAAGTCGGAGCAAGGTGAAGAAAGTGGAACAGGAATCCAGTGAAGGAGAGGACAGCGAGTCAGATCAAGACGTCAATTTTGATATGAGTGAAATCAAAAATATCAAAGTAATTGGTAAAGTTGATAAGCCTTTGATAGTTAAGATGAAGCTTAACAGTAAAGTGATAGACATGGAGGTAGATTCCGGTGCTGCCTGTTCCATTATTTCAGAAAAATGTTATCTTAAACATTTCAGGAATGTTCCACTGAGTAAAACTCAGATTACACTCAAATCAGTTTTTGGTGGTCTGGGAAGTGTAGTAGGCAAGATCACTGTGTCAGTGATTGGTATCAATGCAGTTCATAATCTAGACCTGATAGTGGTGGCTATGGGAAGTAGTAAACATAGTGATACTATACCATTGTTAGGGCGTCCATGGTTGAACGTGCTAACTCCAAATTGGAGAGATGATTTGTCAAAATTCCATCTTGCTGTCAAGTCCTTGAATGTAACAGAGTCATGTAGTAACAAGGTACGAGATTTACGAGAAAAATTTCCAAGAGTTTTCAACAAAGATACCTCCGGTAGCATTATAGGTTTTGTGGCCGATCTAGTGTTGAAAGAGGATGCAACCCCTATCTTCCACAAAGCATATGGGGTACCATATGCTGTAAAACCATTAGTGGAAAAAGAGTTGAAACAATTTGAACAAAATGGTGTGTTGAAGAAAGTGTCACGCAGTCAGTGGGCTTCACCATTAGTAGTAGTTCCGAAAAAGGAAACTGGCGTTGTCAGACTATGTGTAGATTTTAAGGTAACCGTGAATCGGTATGTCGACACTGAGCACTATCCGTTACCACGGGTGGATGATATTTTTGCCTCACTGGGTAATGCAAAGGTATTTACAGTATTAGATTTAAGTAATGCATATCAAAAGCTGAAAATATCAGAAAAAGCCCAGGAAATATTAACTGTCAACACTCATTTAGGCCTGTATCAATTTACTCGATTACCTTATGGAATTACATCCGCACCAGCTATTTTCCAAAGTGTAATGGATCAAGTTTTGTGTGGTATTCCAAATGTACAGTGTTACTTAGATGATGTACTCATTGTAAGTGAAACACCGGAAGGTAATGAGAAAACCTTGGAAATGGTGTTAGAACGGTTGGAAAGGCATAATATCAGAATTAATTTAGGAAAATGCAAGTTTTTCAAATCAGAAGTTGAGTACCTTGGTCATGTGTTAGACTCATCAGGGATTCACCCGCATCCAAACAAGGTGGAGGCCGTGGTTAAGACCCCAGCACCATCAGATGTAGCTCAGCTACAGTCGTATTTGGGTTTGTTAAACTTTTATAATAGATTTCTTCCAAACCTAGCAAGTTCAATCAAACCCCTACATAAACTGCTTGAGAAGGGAAGTGAATGGGCCTGGACAGCAGAATGTCAAAAGGCGTTTGAAGTGAGTAAGGAGTTACTCGTGAGTAGTCAGTGTTTAGTACCATATGATCCAACTCGGGAGATGGTTGTATCATGTGATGCGTCACATTATGGTGTAGGCGCAGTGTTATCGCATGTGGTTGATGGGGTAGAGAAACCGGTGATGTTCGTTTCGTCAACCTTAAGCAAAACTGAACAAGGCTATGCGCAGGTAGAGAAAGAGGCCTTGGCAATCGTATTCGGGGTGAAACGATTTCATACATTTATTTTTGGGCATAAATTTCGTTTGATCACCGATCACTCTCCGTTAAGGGCCATACTAGGTAGTAAGAAGGGTATTCCGACATTAGCTGCAGCACGGTTGCAACGTTGGGCCATAATTTTATCTGCGTATATGTACCATATTGAATACCGTAAAGGAAAAGAGTTAGCTAATGCCGATGCGATGTCGCGGTTACCGATGCCTAGTAAGTCAGTAGAGGAGCAACGTTGTCAGTTTTCCGCAGTCAAGTGGGTTTGTAGTGAGTGGAAGTCGTCATTTTCGGATTTCCCATGTACAGCCAAGGAAATAGCGCATTATAGTGCAAAAGATGTTGTCCTATCAAGGGTAATGCTATCAACACAACAGGGTTGGCCTAGCAGTGAAGTGATAGATCCTGAGTTAAAACCTTATTTCAGTCGCAAAAGCGAGTTATCAATCGACGAGAATTGTCTTACTTGGGGAAATCGGGTCATAATTCCAGAACAATTACGTAATCATGTTTTGTCCTTACTACATGATCAACACCCAGGAGTGGTGAGAATGAAAGCGTTAGCTAGAAGCCATATCTGGTGGCCGGGGATCGATGGTGATATAGAAATCATGGTTCTCAGTTGCGAGGCATGTCAGTTGTCGCGCCCGTCAGACAAGCAAGGTCCTTTGCATAATTGGCCTACACCATATCGGCATTGGCAAAGAGTGCATTTAGATTTTGCTAAACTGGAAGGCACTATGCTGTTAGTGCTAGTCGATAGTTACTCGAAGTGGCTTGAGGTATGGCCAATGCAAAAGACAAGTGCCAAACACGTAATTGAAAAGCTAAGAAATGTAATTGCTACTTTCGGTTCTCCAGAGCTTTTGGTCTCGGACAATGGTCCACCGTTCAATTCTGAAGAGCTAAAAACATTTTGTGTGTCTAATGGTATACGGTTAGCACATAGTCCACCCTATCACCCTGCGTCGAATGGTCTAGCCGAAAGAAATGTCAGGACAGTCAAGGAAGTTCTATCCAAGTATCATATTACTACGGATAAGCTTAATAAACAATCTAATCTAACCTTACAGCATAGAATAGACTAGTCAAACGCGAAATATGCGTTGTAAGATGAGCGAGATATCTGAATAAGGTATGAAAGTCCTCGAAATAGTTTTACCCTTGCTACTTTATCGACTTTGGTATTTTACACACCTTGATATCTGAATAAGCTATAAAAGTCGTTAAAGAAGTTCTACTCTTGCCACTTCATTGACTCTGGTATTCTACACACCTTGACGCATATAAAAAATACTTCATTGTTGGTCAACTCTTGAATCTAGAAAGCAGTGAATCTCGACTACTTAATTCTGTCATAATTTTTATGATATATTTTATGAATATTATCAGTCATTTTATTTTTTTTCTTCAAAACGACTGATCAGAATTGCTTAAAAAATCGTTATAATGTGTAAAATCCATGTATACACATTTAGAGAAAATTTCATCCCATTTGGAGAGATTTTATTTCTCAACATTTTCCGCCCAGCCAAATCTTATGGGGTTTTCAGAAACTTTGAGATGATGATTCTCAAAATCGTTCCGACCGATTCATCCCAAAAACTATACAGTTCTAAGTTGGATGAGTTTGCGTGTACAAAAAAAGTTTCATGTTGATGAGTCAACCCTTGCGACCTGTGGAGTGCTTACAAACAAAAAAAAAAAAAAAAAAAAAACACACAGACAAAGCCCTATAAGAGTGGGATGGAGACTTCGCTACGCTCATCAATAACTTTTTTTTCATTTTCGGAATACTCCGACAACCATAACTAATTCGTCTCCGGCTGAAATGATGTTTAGATATAAACCACGCACCAAGTTAAGTATGTTGAGTCCAAATGTAGGAGTAACTTTACAAAAAGCCAGCGCGGGAGTAATGTTCAAACGCAATCAACATTTTGCCAAAGGACCGAAAGAGTTTATGGTAGGAGAACAGGTTTTAGTCAAGGTAACTGGTCCTCAACGAACACCAGGTGTACGATGGAAAAAAGGGGAAGTTAAGGAAAAGATAAGCCCTGTAACTCATCTAGTTGGTGTAGACGGTCGAATTAGGCTATGTCACTGTAATCAGTTGAAATAATCAGTGCTTACTAGTGATAATAGTAGGCCTACAAAGGTCACTAACATGTATGATGAAGATTAGGTTGATTGTAATAAGAATAAACACAATGATGTTGGAGAACCGGCAAGGCAACGTTCTCCATTCATAGTTAAAACTCCTGAAGTACCATGTGAACCAGGGACCATAGGCAGAAAAAGTAAATCTCCAGAAGTTATAATGGATTCAGAAGTTAGAACCAGGTCCTCGCCTCTCAGGGCCCCAGATAGCATGAGAACTGAGGAAATTTGTACACCTATTATACGACGGTCTGAAAGGGCCAGGAAAATGCCTGTTAAACTGGATTTATAAATATAAATGGAGTTATTTTAATTATTATCATTAGTGATTTATGAAATGTTTGATTTTAGGATCACTGTAATCCCTTTGAAAAAATGAATAAATAAAAAGGGAAGGAGTGTTATGTATGTAGTATGTAACTCAGGATGGTACGTGTGTGCATAGGCGGTGGCTATGCACACCATACCAGTATTAGTATGTTGGTATGACTGAGTGTCTGTGCGGGTAGGGCCAGGTTGGACGGTAAAGGGTGTCTTTTGTAACTGGCTGTCAACCTGTGCGGACGTGTGTAACCTGAAATAATAAATGTGAGTTTCTTCGATTAACCTTTTCTTATTTATTGAAATAAGAACGTAACAGTAACGATCCGCTCTGAGATGGAAATCGTGAGCTAGAATATCCAGTGTTACTGTACATACAAGAGATATTCCCATCTTTTTTATCATGACATTTGACTGATTGTCTGCATCAAGATGAATTTGTATTTTAATATCTCACACGGCTCAAGATTTTCGATCACTCATACCTATGAAAACACCCGGGCAGGAAGTTTTTGCCTCAAGGAGATTGAGGGCACTAGTTTCATTCAATCTTCTATCACTCCAATAACCTGAGGCTGAGTCAAGAGGTCACCTCGTGATTGAACCAATGCAGAAACTCCAATAACCTGAGGCTGAGTCAAGAGGTCACCTCGTGATTGAACCCATGCAGAAACTCCAATAACCTGAGGCTGAGTCAAGAGGTCACCTCGTGATTGAACCCATGCAGAAACTCCAATAACCTGAGGCTGAGTCAAGAGGTCACCTCGTGATTGAACCCATGCAGAAACTCCAATAACCTGAGGCTGAGTCAAGAGGTCACCTCGTGATTGAACCCATGCAGAAACTCCAATAACCTGAGGCTGAGTCAAGAGGTCACCTCGTGATTGAACCCATGCAGAAACTCCAATAACCTGAGGCTGAGTCAAGAGGTCACCTCGTGATTGAACCCATGCAGAAACTCCAATAACCTGAGGCTGAGTCAAGAGGTCACCTCGTGATTGAACCCATGCAGAAACTCCAATAACCTGAGGCTGAGTCAAGAGGTCACCTCGTGATTGAACCCATGCAGAAACTCCAATAACCTGAGGCTGAGTCAAGAGGTCACCTCGTGATTGAACCCATGCAGAAACTCCAATAACCTGAGGCTGAGTCAAGAGGTCACCTCGTGATTGAACCCATGCAGAAACTCCAATAACCTGAGGCTGAGTCAAGACGTCACCTCGTGATTGAACCCATGCAGAAACTCCAATAACCTGAGGCTGAGTCAAGAGGTCACCTCGTGATTGAACCCATGCAGAAACTCCAATAACCTGAGGCTGAGTCAAGAGGTCACCTCGTGATTGAACCCATGCAGAAACTCCAATAACCTGAGGCTGAGTCAAGAGGTCACCTCGTGATTGAACCCATGCAGAAACTCCAATAACCTGAGGCTGAGTCAAGACGTCACCTCGTGATTGAACCCATGCAGAAACTCCAATAACCTGAGGCTGAGTCAAGAGGTCACCTCGTGATTGAACCCATGCAGAAACTCCAATAACCTGAGGCTGAGTCAAGAGGTCACCTCGTGATTGAACCCATGCAGAAACTCCAATAACCTGAGGCTGAGTCAAGAGGTCACCTCGTGATTGAACCAATGCAGAAACTCCAATAACCTGAGGCTGAGTCAAGAGGTCACCTCGTGATTGAACCCATGCAGAAACTTCAATAACCTAAGGCTGAGTCAAGAGGTCACCTCGTGATTGAACCCATGCAGAAACTCCAATAACCTGAGGCTGAGTCAAGAGGTCACCTCGTGATTGAACCAATGCAGAAACTCCAATAACCTGAGGCTGAGTCAAGAGGTCACCTCGTGATTGAACCCATGCAGAAACTCCAATAACCTGAGGCTGAGTCAAGAGGTCACCTCGTGATTGAACCCATGCAGAAACTCCAATAACCTGAGGCTGAGTCAAGAGGTCACCTCGTGATTGAACCCATGCAGAAACTCCAATAACCTGAGGCTGAGTCAAGAGGTCACCTCGTGATTGAACCCATGCAGAAACTCCAATAACCTGAGGCTGAGTCAAGAGGTCACCTCGTGATTGAACCCATGCAGAAACTCCAATAACCTGAGGCTGAGTCAAGAGGTCACCTCGTGATTGAACCCATGCAGAAACTCCAATAACCTGAGGCTGAGTCAAGAGGTCACCTCGTGATTGAACCAATGCAGAAACTCCAATAACCTGAGGCTGAGTCAAGAGGTCACCTCGTGATTGAACCCATGCAGAAACTTCAATAACCTAAGGCTGAGTCAAGAGGTCACCTCGTGATTGAACCCATGCAGAAACTCCAATAACCTGAGGCTGAGTCAAGAGGTCACCTCGTGATTGAACCAATGCAGAAACTCCAATAACCTGAGGCTGAGTCAAGAGGTCACCTCGTGATTGAACCCATGCAGAAACTCCAATAACCTGAGGCTGAGTCAAGACGTCACCTCGTGATTGAACCCATGCAGAAACTCCAATAACCTGAGGCTGAGTCAAGAGGTCACCTCGTGATTGAACCCATGCAGAAACTCCAATAACCTGAGGCTGAGTCAAGAGGTCACCTCGTGATTGAACCCATGCAGAAACTCCAATAACCTGAGGCTGAGTCAAGAGGTCACCTCGTGATTGAACCAATGCAGAAACTCCAATAACCTGAGGCTGAGTCAAGAGGTCACCTCGTGATTGAACCCATGCAGAAACTCCAATAACCTGAGGCTGAGTCAAGAGGTCACCTCGTGATTGAACCCATGCAGAAACTCCAATAACCTGAGGCTGAGTCAAGAGGTCACCTCGTGATTGAACCCATGCAGAAACTCCAATAACCTGAGGCTGAGTCAAGACGTCACCTCGTGATTGAACCCATGCAGAAACTCCAATAACCTGAGGCTGAGTCAAGACGTCACCTCGTGATTCAGCCTCAGCCTCAGGTTCTTGAAAGATAAAAACAGTGAATTACGAAAATCGCAAACTCATATTGTGTATTTGTTCAAATTGATTAATTCAAATCACAGGAAAAATACGCACGAAAATGGTAATATCTATGTAACGTTGGTTATCCTCACTCACTTTCACCAAGAGAATCACACATTTTCTCCGTGCCCGTGATTCGGTCATTTGGTATACTCACAAATGTATTATATACATATTTTATATTACATGGATCCCAATCTGAAATTGAACTTTTTCATCGTTACAACTGATATTTGGATGCCAGGTTCTGAATATATTTGAACGAGGGGTGTAGCAAATAATTCAGAAATAGTGGCGTTTACTTTCAAATAGTGATAGGTTCGTTGTAGGATCGTGAAGGTGTAAGTGACGAAAACAGTGATTAAAAGGACAATAGATATTTATTGATGGTACTATAGAAACAAAACAAGATGATGGAAATAGTTGAGAATAAATCTGACGTCTAGCAAAAAATGCACCTCCAGTGGACCAACGTTCTCACAATTCAGGAAAGAAGGAATTAAAACGGTCAACTGGACCGATACTTGACCCCACGGCGAAACCTTGCCCAAAAGAGTATGTCGATCGGGGACAGCGGCACGCGTAATTTGTCAATAGCGGCCCTTTCCCTCACGTCGTCTGGTGTCTTCTCAAGAGGCCGAGAGCTCTTATCACACACGCATTTATACACACACCTCACTTGCTGTTGCTATGTGTCCGGTCTGTCGGTAGGGATATTTACGCTGACTAGGTAAATGTATAGGTCATTCTCCCTAAGGACAGACGTCGGAGCAATCAGTTGGATAGATGTTGATCAGTGGTTAATGGTCGATTAGAATAGAATAGAAATCATCAATAATAGAAATACAGTAGTCAACTGACTACTGTGACAATATGTATCAAAATCCTGGTATTTCTAAATCACCAGTTGTACTTGACCTATAGGCCAGTATATAACACTATTACATCTGAAAAACTACAATAACAACAATTATTGGCTTATACAAATCTTGAGCAAAGATCGCTTGAATGAGAGAATGCAAAAACATACTTCAATCACAAAAAACATTATGAACCCTCTTCTCCCTCCGTGGTCCACTTTTTGTATTTTTGCCCGGACCGGTTGTGAGAGCCAGTCCACCACTGCCCGTTAAGACTATCGTTATCGAAACTCTGAAAATACTTGTCAACAAACGAGTTCTACAGAAAATGGAATCAGTTCTTCGAGAAATGAAATTGTTTCTTCATTAAAAAAGAGGTGAAAAAATAAAGATAACCAAAATTAGTGAATGTTATTTCCTGTGGATCGACAGTGGAATACCGAGTGCTCAGAATTATACCCCAGTTGTCGCCCTCATACCTCATCACATATATTAAATAGTTGACGAAACATTTCATTTCAGATTTTTACACTTCGTATATATACGTATTCGTCTTCATGAGTTCCGTCACATACAAATCCTCCCCCACCCCTTCCCTCCCCCTCCCCACCCCTCCCCAAGGCATACGATGCAGATCACTGTGTTTCATCACCTCACACTTCCTAGTTTCACTCTGTTTGCCATGGAAAATAGTCATAAAATATAACATCTACGATTTACCTGATTCCATGTTTAATTTTTTGTTTGAATTTCATTGTTGAGTGTATTGTGCAATAGTCTTTTTCAGCCTTGACTCTCTGTACGATTTACTTTAGAAAACATAATTCTATTATAGTCATAATTGTTTAGCCACTTAACAAAAAACGAATGTGATATATGGATATTATTTATTCTTTAGAAAATAAATCTGTATTTATTGTGTCTATCGTTTGATGTGGACGTTTCACAGGGTACATAACTCTATATAGATGACTGTAGAATAGTTTTCCGTCACGATTTTTCGTTGAGAAATATCCGTTCGAAAGCGAGTCTCTATTATATGTTATCCTCGATGCAGCATTTTATATATCATTCAATCTATTTCCAAGCAAACCCTATTCATCCAGTTTCGTCAGTTATACATAATGAGTCACGAGTTACGAGTGGGAAAAAACAAATATGGGGCCTATATATATATATATATCTGAGAGAGAATTGATATGTAATTACTCATAAATCATCAACGTTAAACGACGAGTCAAGGGAATAGTTTACAGAAAGGCAGAGATTTTATATCAATGAAGAGAATAAACGACTCTGTTGAATTGGATTTCAAATTCATAACTCTACTATTCTTTATATTTTTGAAAGTGAACAGCGCCGATGCGAAGGTTAGTTGACGATATTCATGAAGGGAATCAAGAATAACATACAATAATTATCGTGAGATGTACAAAATATGACAATAATAATTTTGAAATTGAACTGTACTTCAACAATCTCATCAAACAATATCGCAATTTGACATTTGACATTTATTCTTGATGCCGATCTCTTGAGATGGACATCAGGAATATTTTAAATCAAACCATATTCCAACATATATCTGTTATGGTTTGTCGTTCCTCCACTCCTATTTAAGTGCGAGTTTAAACTGAGAACAAGTAATAAAACGTTCTCCTTCTAGTCCCATGGGTGTGACCCTTTACAGCACACACATGTTCGGTTTTAACAAATTAGTGTATAACGTCTTAGTGGATAGTTTAGTCTTAGTTTCATATATTGAGGTGTTCTCATCCAAATTTCACTTGCACCTTTATATAACACTACTTACCTTTTTGTTCAGCAACTCATTTCGACAGGCACTAAATGACCTCGCTGTCGATGCGCCTTAAAACCCCAATATTCATTCATTCAATATAACTTCAATTGCGTTGGACATACTGATATATAATCACTCGTCAGTGCTTGAATTATCAACTGAAAGTAGCTCTAACTGGTAGTTTGATGTTTTTATCATCATGAAAACCCATGCTTTTTTTAACCAACTCGCAGATGACGGCTAACTGGACTTGGTAATAGCGGGCCTAAGAGCCGGTTCAACGAACTCTCAGTTAAGTAACTAGGTAAACGCGAAATATGCGTTGTAAGATGAGCGAGATATCTGAATAAGGTATAATAACAGTCCTACATTTGCTACTTTATCTTCTCTGGTATTCTACACACCTAGACGAATATGAAGAATATTTGATGCTTGGGCAAATATCGAATCTAGGAAGCAGTGAATCTTGGCTCATTTCCATTGGATGTATGAAAACGGTTATTTGAATTTTTTTATTTGAAACGGCTGATTTGAATTGCTCACAAAATGGTGGTTATGTGTATCATTCATGTTTGAACACTCAGAGATTTTTTTTTTTCGGAGAGGTTTCATTCTTTCAAATTTTCTCACCCAGCCTGATCTTATGGGGTTTTCAGAAACTTTGACATGATATTTCTCAAAATCTAATCGACCGATTCATTCCAAAAACTATACAGTTCTAAGTTGTAAAAGTTGGCCCGTACAAACAAAAAGTTTCATGTTGATCAGTCAAACCTTGCGACCTGTGCTGTGCTCACAAACAAACAAAAAAACAAACAAAAAAAAACACACAGACAAAGCTCTATAAGAGTGGGAGGAAGACTTCACTACGCTCATCCAATAATCTGAGCTCTGGAGACTATCACTTTGAGTTTCAAAAATAGCATGTGCAACCAAGGGTGATTATTCCGTTGACTATCGCTCAATCCTATAACTGTCAGTTTGTGAAACCAGCTCGGTAAGAGATCAAATCACAATATTAACAGATCTTTTTCCTAAAAATACAGTACAGGAACACCTCATGTGGAGTTAAATTTCGAATCAATTTTGAAGTAATAACCAAATATTCTCGAATTTCTGTTCAGTGTTTTTTGAATGGATGATACTGATCATCCAGGAAAGCTTTCTCCGAAACATAACTGATTCATTCATAATTTACTCCAAATGACAGTTTCAATATTCCACAATTAGCAGTGACCATTGAACTATTCTATCAAATCACTGCCTTCCTGAATCACATGTGTTTCAATCGCTCCACAATCTGATGGACCATTTCCGAAATTAATGAGCCATCTAGCGGTGATCGTTTGAACTAGAACGGGATGTTATCACCCGAGTTCGAAAGTCCCATGCTGCCAATGCTATTTGGCACGTTTGATTTATATTATTGTGCGTTACAGTGAACGTATTGAGTTATAATATGATAGTAGTTTCATCATTCATATGTTTACTAAATACTGATATATTTACACATTGTCAGAGTGCGTGAAATGAGAGATAATGCAAGTCATATATCTTGATGTTTTGCCTCAAACTCTGTGTATAGGAGGGCCGACTTTTTGAACAGTAGTAAAACTCCCAGAATGCAATACCAGCGATCTCGGCTGCTAGGAGGCGGGACGCGCCTGTGCATTGAATAATGAAAATGGTCTATTGGTTTCACCTCGTCACCATGGTAACAGTCTTTCATCAGCTTTATTTGATGGATACCGTATCACATACCATCACATTCATCATCAAAACGGCTTATACGAATTATGTGAAAGTCCGGGGTATCATTCGTAGGGCTCAAATTTCGTGGAAATTTGAAAGAAAAATAAATTGATGGAAAAATATATCATGTTAACGCCCACTTAAAGAACCTTTTCTTGTTATTCCAAGTTACGTGAAATTGAGTATATTCGTCGCCCATCCAAAAACCGGGTCTCCATGTTTCGTTCCATTTCCAGCCCAACTACAACGTTATCGTGGAAGACGTGATAACGTATGCCGAGTATGATCTGATCAAGATCCATTACGCGCGAATGGTGAGATTCAACACCACGATGAGGGTGTTGAATGCTTCCTTCACAGTCAACAAAGACATGGACCCAAACCTTATGGTGAGTTAACTAGGCAAACGCGTTATGTGTTGCCGCGTTGATGGATGAGCTGGAACATATCGACTCATCTTTGGATTGGTTATTATATATATATATATATATATATATATATATATATATATATATATATATATATATATATATATATATGAATATATATATATATATATATATATATATATATATATATATATATATATGAATATATATATATATATATATATATATATATATATGAATATATATATATATATATATATATATATATATATAAATATATATATATATATATATATATATATATATATATATATATATGAATATATATATATATATATATATATATATATATATATACACACCTTGAAATCAAAACCATCATGTCACTGCCATCTTATTTTTTATAATTGATTTCTATGATGATGAAGAAGGCTTTGTTTCAATTTCAATCGTTCACAGTGGAGTGATGACACCTGTGGCTTGGATTTGATTGGTATCTTGATTTGAGTGATTCACAAAAATTGCATTATTTAATTTTACATCAAAACGGCCAATCCGATTTGAGTGAGAGTTTGGTATAATGTCTATCATTATCAGATTGAAATTTCCTGATAATTTGAATCCTCTCGGATGAAATATTTTCCATGCATTTTTTTCTACGAGTTATTCTTATGAGATTTTTGAAAACTTTGAATGAGTTTTCCAAAAAGTGGTTCAACCGATCACGCCTCAAAACCATTCAGTATCGAATTGAATAAGGATACTTGTGTGTGCCAAATTTCAATTGATTTTGAATTTTTGTCTGACCTGTGGAGCGTGAACAAAAAAAAAGTTTTTTATTTTTTTCGGGTATGGTGAAATTGAGTCTTCGCTTCGCTCATCGAATCATCACTTAACAGCTTTGGGATCACATCGGGGGAGACTCTTTTCTTCCCAAATCAACAATAACTAGGCAAACGCGTTATGTGTTTCCGCGTTGATAGATGAGCTGGAACATATCAACTTTATTTGGATTGGTTATAATATATATATATATATATATATATATATATATATATATATATATATATATATATATATATATATATATATATATATATATATATATATACACCTTGAGATCCAAACCATTACTTCACCGCCATCTTGATTTTCATTATTGATTTCTATGATAATAAAGAATTGGCTTTGTTCAAGAGGTGACACCTACGTGGCTTATTTAATTGGTATCTACATAGCTCTGAGTGATTCACAAAAATAACATTATATATTTTTTTTCATCAAAACGGCTGATTCGATTGGAGTGAAAGTTCGGAATAATGTGTATCATTAATATCATGAAATTCCGTGAGAATTTAAAATTTCACGGATGAAAATTATTTTACGAATATTTTCCTCTGGGTTATTCTAAGGTGATTTTTGAAAACTTCAAAATGAGTTTTCTCAAAAGCGATTCAACCGATTGCGGCTCAAAACCATGAAGTATCAAATTAGATAATGACACTTGTGTATGTCAAGTTTTAACTGATTTTGTCTTCTCGTTTGACCTGTGGAGCGCGAACAATAAAAAACAGTAACTTTTTTTTCGGGTATGGCGAAATTGAGTCTTCGCTTCGCTCATCCAATAAATCAATGATTGATGAGTGACCAAATGCTGAATACAATCTCTTTCAAGTTGCTCAACCTGCAATATTGACGTCACAAAAATGTGGCGAGTTTTTTTGTCATTTGTTGATGAATCAATGTGAAAATGGTATGTTAAAAATTCGAAATGATTTTATTTTAAAGAATTCAGATCAAACTTTGGAAAAACTGGTTCAAAAATAAGTTGAACCGTTGCATCCAACAAAACCAGTGGATAGTTGGCATTCAGATGACAAGGGATATATTGGTTGAGTAATCCTACTTCCACTTCATTATAATAACTATAAGCATTTTGCCACAAATGAATGGTTTCTGTTACTTTGATTTAAAACAAAGAATGGCGTGAACTTTCCTGGTCTTGTATACCAAGCGCACATGCTTGAATTGTTCGTTTTCAATTCAGTCCCGAGGAAGCTATTAAACAAAAACATAGTTACCATACACGATGAAATATCTCGAGAAATGATCAAATTATGATGTTTTATGACCATTCCAAGTGTCAAGTGAAGCATAAACAATCGTAGCGGCTTTCCGGATGAACGTATTTTTGTAAAACTGTTTCGCGCCGTGCAGAAAAGTACTGTGCAATGGAATGAAGAAAGAGGAATTGTCGATCCATAATAAACATTTACAATATGTAGACAAATAATCATCCAAGTGGAACTTTTCTATCCTGTGGGAACTGGGGACCAAGATGCATTGAGGGTTGCGTTGGTTTGCTGGTTTTTGTTGTTCATACTTCCTATCTCTCCCATGTTCAAAATATGTACTTATTCTCCGGTTGAATCTTCAGAAATATCGATCGTGCGTGGATATAGTGGTGATAAAAGAAGATGATTTTTGTCAACAAATACAGGCGAAATGACGTTACTTTTGCACAGTTGTCTGAAACCGTCTCCTATGAAATCAAACGGGGATAGTGAGGTTTAATTGTTATGCATTTTATCAAAGTGATAAGTAATTAATAATAACGCAAGATATTCTGAGTAAATTTTTGTCTGGACGATTTATATATGTGATCGAAATCGTGTGAGAAGTTCGCATGCCGAGAACGAAATACGAATGAGTATTTATATTCAATTTTATTGAATATCAGTCCTTTCATAATCCTGGAGCACGTTTGTTTACTTTCACCGCATCTTAGATGCAAATATTCGAGATATATAATCCCATAAACTTCTGTCAAGAGACAAAAGACGAACAATAGTTCCCTCAGCAACACAGCGAACTGATGGACCACCGAACATTCTGACGCACTCTCTTCATGTGAACCGGGAAGTGAAGGAGCATATCGGTCCCGGTCGATCCCCGCCACTGTCCATCTTTACAGATGTGTTTCGTGGTTTCCCTCTGTAGTCTAGGCTATGCCAGGTTGGTTCTCACAATATAGGCCACGACCGCTTCCTTCTCAATACCTGAGAAACCTTCATCTCGTAATCCCATCATCTTATCAATCATTCATTCGACGCCAATAGATCTTGGTTATCACTATGGTGCGTCGTTAGAACCCAATATGGATATGGACATAAAAAACATTCTGATTGGATAATTCCAACTGGTGGACATTGTGGTCTGTTTCTTTCAACAATGGATGACGGAGGGTGGAGATTCAAGCAACACCAATGTGATTGTGAACTAACAGTTGGTACAACACAATACATACTTCTCTGTTGTTGTTTTTCCAGGTACAATCCCATCAGTGAGCACAAAGACCGTGAATAACGTTTATTATACGTGAATTAATCCTCACTAAACCAGGCTTATTTATTCATTTCTCATTCCTACATGTAGTTTGTACAGGACGTGGTAGATTGATGATCTGATATGTACGATATAAACTTGAGACTGAACAACTAATCGAATATTCTCAATAATTGAACAGAATAATGAGATGAGAATTAAATAAGAATGGTGAATTTTCTCTCATTATACTGACAAATCTTCAATCGTTCTCCAGACTCCTAAAGTTTTCTCTTCTCCATTTTCATGAAATATTTTCCCAATCTGATCATTCCACTTCCTTCCGTTTCTGTTTAAAAATGCAAACTTGCCTTTGACTCTCTCCACAATCTCCACAATCTCACCTTGTACTCTACTGGCATGCAATGTTCTGTAATTGCAATGTGTCTCGTCTTCAGCTGACCTACCATATACTTCTTTCCACCCACCTTGCCAAGCTCTATAAGAATTACAAAGTCTATAAAATGGTTTTCTCTCTGTCAACGTTTCCCATCCCAATTCTTTGATCATTTCTAGAAGTCTTTACAATATCCACTTATCGTCTCCATTTCTGCTACGGTGTACTTTCCACTCTCGTACTCTGCCCGTCACTTTCCTTGCCGCTAGCCTCTGTAGGCCTACCCTCGCTTTTCCTTAATTTCTTCTATCTAATAGGGGGTCACAAACAGATCAACGCTGCATACTCGACTATGAGTCTGATCAAAGATCTATAGCAGTGATTGAAGTTATAATCTACGTTGATCTGGTCCGACTAATGCCATATTATGTTTTCAGGTGGAAATATCGGCCTACGAGCAGATGCCGAGTGGAAGATACTCGATGGTTCCAATGAAATTCATGAACTCAAAAATGTGTCGGGCAATAAAAGATAAATTAATCTATTCCCAATTTGTGAAGCACGGCAATTATCCAACAGAATGCCCTTTCTTGAAGGTACTGAGTTTTTTCATCAACCTGTTCGTAAAGATAAGATGAGAGCAAAAATTGCACATAGATTTAGTCCATATGAATTGGAAGTTTTTTCATGACGCCCAATCATATAGCACACGAAGATATCGTAATTTCGATCATATGTCTTCAAAGTGCCAATTCATTAGGAATACAATGAATGCAGGAGAATTATGAGGTGAAAATAAACCTGGGAGAATGTAATGGAGAAGGAGGAATCAGATAAGTGGGAAAAAGAAGAGAAGAGAAGGTATATATGTGTGGGAAAGAAATTGTGGAGAGAGGAATGCATGACGAGTATCATTGAGGATGAGGGAAGAAGAAGGGAGGTTTGGAGGGGTGACGCTGAAGAGCGTATACTGGAATAAAGTCGACTCGGACATGTGACATGGGCTTTGAGGTGCTCTCAAAGGAATGTGGTTAGGGTTCAATTCAAGTTGGACACCCAAACCCATGTCACATTATACTTCATTCCGGTATACGCTCTTCAGGCGCCCCGGATCTGGATGAAGACGAGGAAGAGGATGCTACAGGATTGGCTCGCAGGCTATAATGTTTGAGAGGCCCAGATAAGGTGTTCAACATCCCTCGACCTGGCACGTTGGAATCAGGCGTTCGATATTCAATATTTTAATACTGAATGATGTTTCTTCCCTCTTTTCAGGGCCATTACTGGTTGAATAATTTTGCCCCTGAAGGCAGCACGTTGCCAGATCGAGCTCCCGGGAATAGGTGGAAGTCAGTGACGATTTTCACAGTGAACAAGAAAATAGTTTATAAGTTGGACATAGTGTTTTTGCTCGACAGAGATAGTGTGTTTTAGAAGGTTGAATAAAAAAGAGCGGGATATATGCGTTGTGAGATGAGCTATGAAGTGTGGAATCTCGAATGTTCAACTTTCTGTCGGCTCAATTCACATATTCAGGCCTTGGATTACTTCAAACTTTTGAAAACCATCACCCGCAACTTGTTGATATGCATAACGCAACCTGTTGCCTAATACTCTGTGAAACCAATTGATCCTGATATCAAATGAAAATGTATACTTTCATAGCGTTTTTTCTGTTATTTCTAATCCTATTCTTGTGAGAATCACTGAAAATATGTAACATAGCTTTTTTCATTCTCAATAGAATTTCAAAGCTTTGGAGATTTTTTTTCTCAAGTTTTTCTCTCTAGGTTATTCTCATGGGGATTCTCCAAACTCCCGTTTTCCCAGCATTAACATTGGAACGATCTTTCTGAAAAATAATACTAACCCAAACTTGTGTGACATAAAAATACAGTGTTTTAGATTGATCGGTTATTTCCCCTGACCTGTAGTTATACCACTCACAAAATTACATACAGATTGAAACAAGGGTGAGCGAGCTCACCCTTGGACGCCCTCATATAGAAAATTGAACCTTAAATTGATTGTTTCTATTGACAGAAAACCTTAAATGGATTCTTCTGTAAAAATAAATCCCTAAATTGATTGTTTCTTTTGACAGAAATCTTAAATACATTGCTTCTATTTACGAAAAATCGTTACAAGATTTTTCTATTGACATAGAATCCTGAATTAACTTTTCTCATCAACAGAGTAGAGTAAGCCCACCTTTCATATTTTAATTATAGGCGTAATAATCTAATACTTTTATTAAATGCTTATTTTTCTATGTTATACTTAACGACCCCACTATTAGCTAGGTTATGGAGGGTACAAATGAGCGGGAGATGAAAAACAGTGAGCTGATGATAGATGAAAGAACATTTAAAAATAAGACACACTTTACTCAGGATTAGAACATGCGGCCTTGGAACCAGAAGCAGATGCGCTACCTCTAGAGTCTAGACCAAGGAGGACGGTTAAAATGCTTCTGTTGGCAGAAAGCCTTCAATATATATATATATATATATATATATATATATATATATATATATATATATATATATATATATATATACATATATATATATATATATATATATATATATATATATATATATATATATATATATATATATATATACATTACTTCTAGAGAAATAAAACCTTGTATTACAACTTTGCATTGTGTACAGAAACCTAAAAAAAATGCGAAAGCAATATTTGTATGTATAGTTTGTATGTATGTATAGTGTACCACAAATGGTGTTGATAGTCAACATGCATATTATTTTCAAAGCATGAACAAATGGCCTAAAGTCCATTCATATAAGCGTGTTAGGGCCGATGCACAATATGCCGACAAATCCTCCAGACACCTTTCTGCTGGATAACTCTATCGGCCACTTTTGTGCGCGTTTTACAAATGACCGATTTCCGACAACCTTACAAAACCAATAACATTTAGAATTTGGTATTGAATTTTGACTGCTTTTTGCCATAATCGAACTCATCGAACGCTCGAGTTGTGAGCTACCTTCGTTCAGCTTTGTCTTTGAGAGGTCTTCAAAACCGTGTGATGACAGATGACACTTTCGACATTGGGATTGTATTTTTCAATTTTGAGGTAAGAAATGAATTTACGTTCTGTTTAGTCGTATTTTTTGACAATTGCAATCAGGCAAGCATGAGTCGAGAGATTGAATTTGATGATTTTTCACAGTTGATTTAATGTTTAGCTTACAAAATCAATGCCTAGGCCCAGACTTGAGCCCATACCCTTGTAGGTTGTGATTTCCTCGAAAGAGGGTTAAAGGAATAAACACTACTACTACTACTACTACTACCATTCCAACTTGATGCTTATAGGCTACCTGAGACAATGAATAACTAGACTCGGACCTAGTAAATATATGACCTAGGCACACCCTATATTTTCACAGCCAGAAGTACCTCATTTGGAGTTACATACATGTAGGCCTAGACCATAAATATTGTATAAACATAGGGGCTAGGCCTAGTTCTCGATTCATCTTGCCCGAGACCATTGATTATGTAAGGTTACAAATTCAATGCCGAGACCTAGCCTACTTGACCAAACAAAACTGTGGTGTAAGAGAGGAATCGTGAATTGTGTAGTGTCGACCTTGAGCTCATTACTCAATCTCTGTCAGATTAAATATTAAAATATTCATCAATATTCATTGTATCTACATATACAGATGGAAGCTTGGATCCGTTTGAACGCTTTGCCGCGAACAGCACGGAAGAGCATGAGTTGGGAGGGCGATTGAGGTTGCGTTGATCATTTCTTCATGGAATGACAGACTCCCGTGGATGACATCCGAGACAACTTGCCACAGACGTATGAGTAGAGACAAAGGTTTGTAAGCCTACTCTTGACATTGAATTTTTTTTTTCATTTTTTTATTCGTGTTCTCACAAAGATTTCAGTACAATTTCGTAGACCCGCAAAGTCACAAAAAGTTGACTTGTCTGCAGGTCTACTAACATTTTATACATAAGAAAAACAAATTACAAATAAGTATATCAAGTCTGAACACTTACGCACTTACATTTTGATAATAATGATGAAAATATCAATTTTAATAAAAAAATAATCATAGGGCCTAGTGACAAGAATCCACATTTTGAAATTATGGACTATTTTCAGTTATTTGGAATATACACTGTGAAATAAAATAGTTTTATTTCTCATGAAATATAAGATAATTTGATAATATCCATTCTTTTAATTCTATTTTTACTGTGGATATTAATAACCACTATTAAAATTAATATTACACTAAATATAACAGGAATTCATGTAGTAACGTTATCAATACCGGTAGGCGATTCTCTCAACTGCAGTAGACCTTACTACTGGCAAGGCTCATAAATGATATACCAGTAAAAGTCAACAATATGCTAGCAACGGTCTACTATAAGGTACCGTAAAACTATACCGGCTTAAGAATACGGACTGTAGAATATTCTTGTAGCACTAAATTCACTGACACGCCCCCTATTTATTTATTTCATTTTGATCCTGTTGAACAACCCCATCAACAGCTACGAGGGTACAAATAGCCACACACAATAATTTCAATGCTTATTGATTTAGGCCTATATTTTTTCATGAATGTGTTTTGGTATGTTATTATTTCAGGTATTTGGCCGCTTTTGCTTCAGCAATCAGAACAAGAGTTTCATCCATTTTTAATGAGGCCCCTGCTTTCGTATTGAGAGAGCAATTCAACATTTTGAATTGAAGTCATTTTTGCCTCCTCCATATTCTGACATTTTCCCGTTGCACGGTCGAATGCATCGTCATCTGTACGTTTTCTCTTCTTCGGCGTCGAAACAACAGATTATGAATAGAATATGTGAAAAGTAAATTATTCAATTGGATTAGGCGTATATATTTTCTTTATCAACATCGAAACTTGATGCAAAATTATTGTTTCCCAATTGAAGGTAGGATTGTTTGATCGGGGCACCACAAGGGCGATCTCACCACCCCATACATGGATTATACATTATAGGCATACACGGATTATATCAAAACATGAACTGTCGTTTGATTTCATATTTGAGAAAAAAGCAACTACAACTAGGTAATGTCTCGAGTGTAAATAATAACTAAACGGTAAAATAATGTCAAAACACTTCACGATTTCATGTTATAGTAATTATTATACATTCACACGTAGTAACAAACAGTGAGAACAGTCGAGTGAAAATGGAATGTCAACTTTACATGCGAGGCAGAAATATAGATCGGTAAAGGAAATTCGCTTGTAATATTTTATTTACAATTTTACATACACATTGTCAATTTACAGAGACGGTGAATACATGTGAATACAAAAGAGGTGGTAAAGTTCAAATTGAAGAATGTTCAAAGTATGATAAATGCAGATTGTTAACAAAGGAACTTATGATTGTGATATTACAACCCTTCGATCTGTCATTATCTCTTCAAATATTCACTCTTCATGTGTTGCGGGAGGCGAGGGGAATTTAGGACCCGGTTCGATCCCTGCCGCCTTCCACCTTTACAGGGGTTTTCATGATTTCCCTCTGTAGTCCAGGCTAATGCTGGGATGGTTCCCACAATATAGGCCACGACTGCTTCCTTCCCACTATCCTTCCCATTACTCAAGAAACCTTCATCTCTTTAATCATCCATCCGACGCCAATAGATCTTGGCTATCATTACAGTTTGCCGTTAAAACTCAATACTGTATAGAAAACTTGAGACACTATCTCGTATTTTGTAAATTTTAAATACATTTTTCAAATGTATCTCGTATCTAAAATAGGCCTACTCAAAATTCAAGTATCTGTATGTAGTTTTCAGATACTTGAAGTTGACCGGGTTTCCAGTTCCGATTCTGTTTTGTCGTCCAACACGATATCGGTACGATTTTTGTCATGCCTATTTCCTCTTGGCTGTGTCGTAACGTTTTCGTCACGTCGTAGTCATAGCCGTCATTACCTCGACTCACGGCTTCTTTGAATGTGAGAAATTGAGCTGTCAGAATACAATATATATTTTTTAAATAACATCGAAACTTGATACAAAATCATTGTTTCCCAATTAGGGCCAACGATGAAAGGTAGGATCGCTTGGACGGGGCACCACAAGGGCGATCTCATTACCCCAAGAATACAAATTGACACACTTTTCTCAGGTCGCGCCGTTGTAATTATACAAACACGGAGATTGTCCTGTACCATCTGAATAAATAATTCTACTTCAAATGGCATAGCAATTCTGGATACAAAATCTAAGACCGTGATTCTAAAAGTGTGGTGATGTTTGAAATTGCAGTTAGGATATGTGGATCGATATTTTTGTGAATCGATTCTTTTTTTGGTTTTTTTGGTGGCAATATAAATCCAAACAACCGGAGCCAGATGGATTGCAATCGCAGTGTAACTTACGGTGATCGTAATTTCGGACGACAAAAGTTGGAAGTTGAGTCAATAATCACGGGACCGAAACGATGTCGTAAACCGGCATGTTTTTAGGTGAATACTGGCTTGTGATTGTCCGTTGGGAAAATTGTGTCGGACAACAAGAAAAAATTGGTAGGCCTACTGGAAACCCTGCTTCAGAGTATTTTTCCCATGTCTGATTACACTGTAATCTTCGAGTTTAATAAATATTTTGACTTTATTCTCAAGGCCATCGAAAAATGAGAAGAACTTCTTCTGTCAAATGAATATGATAATTTCAATTAACTAATGCAGACCCATCAAACTTGATTGATTATGAACTCATCAAAAATTAATTCAACATATTTTGTCCGGTTTATTTCAATAGTCCGCTTTAATTCTGTAATTACACCAACGTTTGGAGAAATTTTGATTGGTTACACACTCTCTCATATGTATACCACATTCCCACGTACAAAACAGAACATAAAAACGAAGCCCGATTTTGTTCGTCACGTGAAATGAAGTCTTGGCTCCATGGAATAAAAAAATCGACAACAATAATCTGTTGGTGGGGCATTTAACAAGCAATAATCAATCAATCAGTATGGTTGAATGTATCATTTCATTTTGTCATGACTCACTTGCAACTCATTGTCACTAAAAACTAGGAATACTCAACATGATAAACTATGTGTTTGTTGCATGTAAGAAGAGCGATCTACACACAAAAATGTATTTTTCTCATCATGTGCCAACTGATTGTGAAAGTTTGGTAGCGTATTTGCAATTACTGCCTCAATATGCATGAGAGTGACATCGCTCATCCAATAATTGAATTCGGAAATGCCTAGACTGAAATCTTTAATTTTTCATAAGACTTTGTCGTACTCTACAACAATCAGTGTAGTAGTAGTATAGTAGATATTCATTCTATGCTATTTTTTTTACATAGGCCTACATACATGGTTACAAAAAATGACACAAGATTGGATAATAAAACAAAGTGTTCACAATCAAAAAGTAAAGAAAGCAAGTAATATTTAAATTATTAAATCACTCGATAGTGTGATTAAATTACTATGTAGGCCTATGTTGAATGTCTCATGTATCTGTTATTCATCAGTATTTTCTGATGGGCTACTTTTGTGATTCTCCTCTGTAGCCTAATCAGAGAATAAGTGATTGATTGCAATAAAACAATCCAATCCATGTACAATAATTGTACCCGTCAATTTATATATTTATCAAATCTCAAACAAATAAAACCATCAAAGAAATAACAGCGAGGCCTATACATTAGCGACACGCCTACTACCCTCCCCGCACCATACGTCCCCGGCATCATTGAGTTTATAGTGTACACTGTAAACTCAATGCCAGCATGCAAAAACTCAACTCGGAGAGCAAGCAAGCTTCCTGCCGTCTTTCAAGGAACCATCCCAGTATTGACCTGAATGACAGAGAATAACAAAAAAAAACTCTATCAGGATGGTCCACCATAGGCCTGTACATGTAGGGTACCGTACCACCCTTGGGTTGCATAACTGATACACCGAAAATATGGTGAATTGAGAAAAACGTAGGCCTACACTGAAAATCTAATGGGCCTACACCGTAAGCATTATTTCAGATGATGACTGAATAGGGGGGCTACGATATTGCATTTGAATAGTGTGAGACTATCCTCTTCTCCCCACAATAATATACTAGCCATCATGCATGAAAATATTTTTCTTGCGGTGTACGAGATTTTCGATTCAAGTTAGCTTAACCTAACTCAACTTGACTCTAACATCAGATCCCAGTCTGTGTATGACAGTTCAGTGTACTAGCAACTAATAACCTCAGCAACGTACCTGCTTCAACTCTGGCAACGTATGCCTCATTTTCAATAGGGAAGGATATGAACTGGAGGGAGTGTTGAACCAATGCGTTGCTAATGTCACACAAAACTCGCGCGCAACTGGCTTGACTTATGCCTGTTACATCGCCCATAACGAGCTGGAACGTTCCAGACGCGTAGAATCGCAATGCAGTAAGAACTTGCGTCGGTCTGGTCAAATGCCTTCCAAAATGCTGCACAGTTCCAAGACGATATGTCTTGGAAACCTGTACCGTTTAATCAGATGGTCATCCGACACATTTAATGAATCCAGCCTATCTTTGAATACTCTGCCAGGTCTAACAATGATAGGCCCCTCCTGATTAGGCCTCGGCCTAGCCTCATCCAGAATCAGAAAAGCCCAGCATTGAACATTGTAATATAATTAGTAGGAAATAGGCCTAGGCCTATTATAACTGTATATATAATCAGTGTTAGTGTTTTAGTGGTTATATTAGTAATCATAAGTTACATTTCAGCTAGGTAGGCATATAGGCCTAGTAATAGTGGTACACTCTTTGACAGGTTAGGCTAGAGTAGACAGACAAGGTGAGTGGTCAGAGGTGACACTGACAGTTGCACACGCTAGGCCTAGGCCTAGTACTCTGTAAACTCAATGGCCTAGTCGAGATCAAGCAAAACGTTGAGGTTAGATGTACAACCGGATTTATAAAATACGTAAATCAAATTGCGCGGTATTTAAAAATATCCTTACCGTGTTTTGGTGGGTAGAATTTACATTTTCTGTCATATTCAGCCATAAAATCATTGTCAATTGATATTCAAAGTCAAGAGGTGATCACTTACTAGGGCATAGGCCTACCAGTCAATTTTTTAGGTACTTCTCTCTGGACAATAGATGAAAGAACAGCTATTAGGATCTCAGACACTTGCTAGGGATTGGTGGGACGATCAAATATTTCTTCATGAGTTTGGATTAAGACAAAATATGGTATTATCTCGAAAGAAGTTCGTAACTTTGAGCCAAATCAAAGCTATGACATTGTGTGAATTCGGGCCCAGAAGATAATATGAACACCTCGGTTGTTTATAAGATGTTACCATGGTTTTCAGAGGGCCAAACCAAAGAGGTTAGTATTTTAACCTCCTTGACCAAAAATGGGGTATACTCAATCTTTTTTCGGTTTTTATTTAATTATAAAATATTAAGGCTACGTGGACAAAAGTTATTATCGTAACGCGGTAGATTATAACCAATTATAACTTGAAAGCGCTTAAATTTCCAATTTACGTGGAAAACCAGCGATTCTATTAACGCGCAAAATATGGTATAAAAGTCCACGCCATTCCAAGGTCGATAGAGTTTTTTTCTTTATTTCGTTGATTTGAAAATATACAGGCTATGTGGACAAGTTTCATTACTACGTAGTCGAAGATTGTAAAAAATACATAATCCAAGCTCGATAATTTTCAATTTACGTAGAAATTCAGCGATTCTACGCGACGAATAGATTTTTTCGGTCCCTTTTGAATCAAACGTATAAGTGTGTTTCCACAGTGTGGTGAACACGCTAAAAACATAAATCTTGGCCCATTTTTTCCGTGTATATGGGATGGCAGTTTCCGCTGAGCCCATTCTATTATTCCCAATTCATGATGTTGATCCCGACAAAAAGAAATGAAGGAACAGGGAGTGAAGCCCTTGCTATTCAAACAAATTGGCACATGCAAGTAATGGTATGCGAAGTATGGCCAGGTTAGCTCTTCAGGATGAGGGAAAATGCATTGTGTGGGTAGATATGACGCATTTAATGCAAACGTTCGGGAATTATCTCGGGCTCAATATGATTGAGACATGATGAAATAAAATTGTGATGCACATTTCATCACATCATGTCAAAAGCTATTGAGCCCAGTTGAGTCCCAAACGTTTGCATTATATGCGCAATATCTATCCTCACATATGCATTTTCCCTCTATTGAAGAGCCAACTTAACAGAAACTTTTTATACCATTACTTGCATATGCCAATGTGTTTGAATAGCAAGGGCTTGGCTCCCCATCACCATGAGTTTTTGTTTCTGGTGGAGATATCACAGCATTTTGTGCTTCATATTTGCCAGTATCAATGGTCAGGTTTTCAAATTTGATCAAAATACACATTATTCTAATTGAAACTTGATTATATCAGATGAGCGTATAGCGTGAAGTCGATCGAATTATTTCAGCCAGTAATGAAGTAGCTATCAACTTCAACAGGGAGGACTGCGACTTCTCACAGAATAGTGAAGATACAGCCAACCCTTGTTGTTCCTTGTAGAATTATCTGATACAAACTTCTTTTGGGTCCTTCTGGCTTCAAATGCAGATATAAAGCTTTGTGATTTCCTTGTGATTTTCATCAGAGAATAAAAAAATATCATATACTCAAAGCCAGGTTCACTGAGCCCAGATGACATTGATAGGCTGAATCATGATAGGCCCAGATGTCGGTTTAATAAACTATCACGAAATCACTAATAAACGACTCACTTTAGCTTTAATACTAAATGCGATTGTGACTGAGGGTTTTCAAGGATTGCCTCAGTATTAGTTGTGGATGACCTCGCTGTCGATGCGCCTTAAAACTCTAATATTCATTCATTTGGAATGAGAATCGGTAATTAACCAACTCCGCATCATTCCAATGGACTGGAGTAATACCGCCTTCAAATTGAAAAGCCATCGTTTCCTAATTATGATTCTGTCACAAATAACTTTGGTTCACTCAGAATGCTTCTCACGACGAAATCATCAGCCGTAGTACCATATGTTCATGACATATTTCCTCTCCACTTTGCGAGAAGCGGAACATTATTTCGCTGTCGACGTGCCTTCGAACCCTAACATCCATTCATTGATCTATCCATGGATTATTTCCCACTCATGATAATACTGGTATCATCACAGTAACGTTCATTGGTCAACACATATGACAGGACCTGATTGGATGGTGTTATATGTTGCCTGGGACTCAACTCCATTTGTCAATTGTTTCCGCATGAATGCAGGCCTCTTTCATGTATTGTAGCTCAGCATGTTGATTGAGAAGAATGTTCGGTGGCTCATTGGGACCGTGATCAACGCCGGAATAGCGTTGATGAGGGGCTCGATGAGGCAGTAAATTACAACTCTTGGAGTCTTAATAGCAGAACTAGAGTTACAAAAAATGACCAATATGTCACACACAATCATTTCCTAATATTTATACGAACATATCTTCAAAATTTCATGAAAATCTGTCTGAAAATAAATATCAGAAATGATGAAAACTTGAAAAAAATAGTTTGAGATGACAAAACTATCAGTTTCCGAGAGTGACTTCCTGTTGAAACATACAAACGTTCAATTTCCGTATGAGTCCAGATCTTTCCTGGAAAAATAAAACGGATCGGAAGGTTAATTTGGCGTGTAGCCGATATCGCAAGTTTACTCTGGAAGGAGAAGGAGAAGAAAACGGAAAATGGACACTTTCGACAGTGCTATAACTTTCAAACGTTCGGTCCGAAACAGCTCGAAGTTATGATATCGTGTTGAATGTGGCGCCTCATACCATTTGAATCAACTCAACTGAAGTGATGTAAGTTCATTGGTTTCGGAGATACAGTAGGTCTATGCTGAAAACCGTCCGGAAAATGTTCGTGTGAATAATGTAGCGTGTAGCTGGCTTCGCGCGGGACTTGACTCCAGTCGAGCTACCGCTTGACTTGCCGTCAGGGCCGTACTCAGGTTTTGCGCCGCCCTGGGGCATTCATTTTTGGCGCCTTCCCTCCCCTCCCCCCTCCACTATATTACGTAGTAATTAATCTAGTCAATGGCGTTAAACCACTTGAAAGTATATGCTTCTAAAACTGCCGACGTCACACCTTCCTCGCAGTCAAGCTGTCAACAGTCTCATCGTAATCTACTCTACGACTTGGTGATTATGTGACGACTTGTATGTAGGTCCACGATACACAGGGAAATTTGGAAAATATTGACATTTTTCAAGTGAATTTTGCGATAGACAAGTGGTTTCTGAGTCTTATAATCGAATCATTGTGGACATTTCCCAAGCCATACTTTCGCGATGTATCCCAGCAAAACCCCGCAGGGAATTTTTTGAAATAGACACATGTCATTTTCGAGTGATTTTTGATATTTACAAGCAATTTTGGAGTCCAATGATTGAATCCCTATGGACATTATCAAAGTCATCTCTAATTGTATAATCATTGTGGACATTTTCGAAGTCATTTTCGCGATTTCCCCCAGAAAAATTCCCAGCGTTGATTTTTTTGAGAAGTCGTCATTTTTCAATTGATTCCTGCGATTCACGATCAGTTTCGGAATCTAGTAATTAAATCATCATCGAAAAGGAGAAAGGAAGTGTCAAGTAGTGGAGTACACACTGATAAAATTCATATCATCAACTCATCATATTTTATTGTGTCTTATTCGTAGTTCAATATTATATCTTTATGGAGGAGGATAAGTTATTGGGGGGCGCAAATCTCGTTTTGAGGGGCACCCGCACCCCTTGGACCCCTAACGACGTCCCTGAATGCAGGGCGCGCGAACAAGTTGTCTGATAATCATGGACCACCACGCTGCAGTGTGGAAGAATAAAACAAATCAACTTCGAAATTACAGACGTCACTCACTGTATGGAGCAAATACTCACTTATTTCTCACAATAAGTCAATGCAAGTTTTATTCATTTGCTGATGTTCGTGTGATTTTTTTTTTCATACAATAACATCGGAAATTGATACGAAATCATAGTTCCCCAATCAAGGCATGGATCAGATATATATAGT
>OZ023336.1:11087510-11100010 GCA_964007535.1 Brachyptera risi | reverse complement strand
AAACAACATAAGTACCATGAACGGACCAAGAAAGATTGTCTGCCATTGCTAAACATCATATAGAAGAGAAACACAATATTCTATACGAAGAATCTGTAGTATTGGATCGCCAAGAAAAGCGGTGGCCGAGGGCGATAAGCGAAGCCATTGAAATTATAAAACATCCACATAATTTCAATGGCGAAGATTGTGGATATACCCTATCGCCCAGCTGGACCACTGCACTTGGTGAATTGCGATATCAGCCCAGACTAACAGACAGGATTGTTCTCGAAGCAGATGGAACCATGAATGAAGGAAGGCGACCATACTATTTGAGGAGTAGGATCAATCTGATAACCTAGCCCAGCATGTGTGATCCAGGACACTGTGATATAGTCATCTAGATTCATAGATGTGCATCAAGCTTATTTTTATTTTTATTTTTATCGTTATTTTCATTACACCTTTCAAGACATTCATTGAAGATGTGTTTTTCTGCATAAGAATCTGTTTTTTGGTTCCTATTATTTATCATTTATATAATTATTTTCATTTTTAGCCCTCAAAAATGACCACTATATTGTAGTCGAAACGTTGGGCAATTAAATGAATATTTATTCGTCAACGCGACTTTCGATTATCCATAAAGATTTGATTATTAATTACATAATGAGTCGTGAAAGCTTCGAACAAAACATACATGAATATATATATATATATATATATATATATATATATATATATATATATATATATATATATATATATATATATATATATATTTATATATATATATATATATATATATATATATATATATATATATATATATATATATATATATATATATATATACATATATGTACGAGAATATATATATATATATATATATATATATATATATATATATTTATATATATATATGTATATATATATATATATATATATATATATATATATATATATATATATATATTCTCGTACATATATGTATATATATATATATCTAAATATATATATATGTATATATATATATATTTATTTATATATATACATATATATATATATATATATATATATATATATATATATATATATATATATATATATATATATATATATATATATATATATATATATATACATATATATATGTATATATATATATATATATATATATATATATATATATATATATATATATATATATATATATACATATATATATATATATATATATATATATATATATATATATATATATATATATATATATACATATATATATATATTATATATATATATATATATATATATATATATATATATATATATATATTCTCGTACATATATGTATATATAAGGAGTGAAAATCATTATTCAGGAATGGAAACAAGTTATATTTTGATAGATGAATTAGGATTTTTCTAATCTGCCAACGCGTTTCTATAGGATTGCACCTATCGTCGTCAGAGCCAGAACTGATTATGAAACTTCATAATATTACATCATACATCACATTACATCAAATTGAATATGATCAATCACTGTGAATAAGAAATAACAAACAAAATCGAAATCAAATCAAATATCGAATGAAACAAATAGATAGATGTGGGCACTGCGACTTGATAACCAAATTGCAGAAAGTCAAAGTTTGTATGAAAATAACGAAGAGGGGATGAAACAAGAACTTCTCAATCGGTATGAAACATAATGAAATACATATCAGAAATGAAAAGAATTAGAGTAAATAAATATAGGAGGGAAACTCGAAAAAAAAATATAACAACGTTAATGTCAATTGAATAAGACATGATAGAACGAAAGAATACAAAAACAAGTTCAACGTTCTTTGCCTCAATTTAATAGCCTTGTGCTAGGAGCTGATGTAGAAACTCTCCTTCCTGTGTTGGTCTACTATTGGCGGTTGACATCCCATCTTGTTCATTGGGTCACCTTACATTCATTCAAGACGACTTTCCACGCGGAAGCAAGTTTCCGTGATCCATCTTTCCTGTTCATAGTAGATGGTCGCTTGATTCTCAATCTCAACCTCTTCCCTATTTATCCTTTCGGATAAGTGTTTCACTTCTGCTGAAGGTGTAGCTTTAGCAAGGTTCATTATGAGGCCTTTGTTGTACCTGACATGTTGGCCCAAGACGGACGATTCGGCATCATTCCGAACTGCTCCTTTATGTTCCGATATACGTACGTACATAGAAGTTTCTCGCCGTTTGTCTTATAGAGGTCTTCTCACAGTCACTGCGAGGGATTTCATACACACCATGTTCTTCCAATATTCATCACATTTATTTGATTGAATCGTGTTGAAACAACAAACTCCAATGAGATCGAGGATAGTTCCTGCGCCATGGTGATTGAGAATAAGTTGATAGGAAGTAAACTTGGATGTGATTTCAGTGAGAGTTTGGGAAAAAAAGCTATTGTTCCAATATTCCAATAATGCCTTGCGGTGACTGTGAGAAGACCTATAGGCCTATATGCTCATAGCCTGTTGGTTGATAGTGTCGACTTGTCAAATTATCAATTGTATTGTATAACTTCGATTGCTCGATTTAGGAAGTGTTTGATAATTATACATTTTCATGCGCTAATTTCTCACATCGTTAGCATTTGAGCCTAAGACTAGGTCTTGCCTAGTGACTGTGTACTGTCACTGTACACTGTGACACTGTGTGTGTGTGGCTGTGTATTACTGTGGTAATAAACGTGGAATAATTACTTCTGAAATTGATATATATATAGACAGGTGTGAGTGATTGAGGGTTGAGGGGTCATACCTTGATGGGTGCATACCAGTTGCTTTGCATTTATTACCTACCATGTGATATCGCCAGTTTATACTAGTCAAACGCGAAATATGCGTTGTAAGATGAGCGAGATATCTGAATAAGGTATAAAAGTCCTTGAAGTAGTTCAACCCTTGCTACTTCATCAACTGTAGTATTCTATACACCTTGATATCTGAATATGCTATAAAAGTCGATGAAGTATTTCTACTCTTGCCACTTCATTGACTCTGGTACTCTACACACCTTGATATCTGAATATGCTATAAAAGTCGTCAAATTAGTTCTACTCTTGCCAGTTCATTGTCTCTGGTATTCTACACACCTTGACGCATATACAAAATACTTCATTGTTGGTC
Source organism: Brachyptera risi (assembly GCA_964007535.1). NCBI lineage: Eukaryota > Metazoa > Arthropoda > Insecta > Plecoptera > Taeniopterygidae > Brachyptera > Brachyptera risi. The sequence goes on along the minus strand of OZ023336.1, from coordinate 11,096,856 downwards.
AACTCTTGAATCTAGAAAGCAGTGAATCTCGACAACATAATTCTGTCACAATTTTTATGATATATTTGATGAATATTATCAGTTATTATTTTTTTCTTCAGAACGGCTGATTGGAATTCATGAAGAATCGTGAAAATGTGTGGAATCTATGTATATACATTTAGAATGTAATCCTATTTGGAGAGATTTAATTTTCCAACATTTTCCGCCCAGCCAAATCTTACTGGGTTTTTAGAAACTTTGAAATGATTGTTTTCAAAATCGATCCGACCGATTCATTCCAAAAACTCTACAGTTCTCAGTTGGATGAATTTGCGTGTAAAAAAAAAGTTTCATGTTGATCAGTCAACCCCTGCAACCTGTGGAGTACTTACAAACAAAAAAAACGAAAAAAAAAACACACAGACAAAGCCCCATAAGGGTGAGATGGAGACTTCGCTACGCCCATCTAACAATGTGACTGGGACTTCACCAATGAACAACTTGATCAATCCACAGTCTACACAAAGACCTTAATATCTAACTTCGTTAGAAGACGTAAAACTGATCTTGTTTACCATGTAACGCTTGGCGACATTGCTCACTAGTGCTACCTGTCTCCGTGGAGTGAATTAGAAGAGAGATATCTGCTTTACCACCAATATATTCAATGCGTATAACACCGAACTGACGTGATTATCGTGTTGTGAATCATTCATAGAAAGATTCCTAATAAATTAAAAATAGTATGGATATGTACGAATGAACAGATATTACAATTGGTCAAGCCTACTCACATTCCCGTTTCTCCCCGAATCTGAAGAACTACCTCACTTTTGACTTGATTACATAATTAAAACACTAGGCGATATAACAGATAGCGTTGTCTCGACCACTTATGATGGAACTATAGGCCTAGGCATATTGATGAATCATGAAAACTAGTTCTGAAAGAAACATTAGTTGGATAATTATGTGGATCCAAGAAGGTGTGAGAAAAAATCATTCTGGTAATCATTCCAACTGGCCCGCCTAGAGAATAATTCACTCCACTACGATACGTGCGCTAGCATCGCTCTGTCGCCGCTTAGAAGGCTTAGTTTTAGGTCTTCTAACGAAGTTAGATACTAAGGTCTTTGGTCTACATTTCCCTGATCTCGAACCCCGGTCATCGGACACGACACAGGTGAATTCACGTCTTCGCTTCGCTCATCCACAAAACCAAGCCTTGATGTTTCGTTTGATTTCCAGCCCGACTACGAGGTTGTCATAGAACAAGTGATAACGTATGATGAGTATAATCTGATAGAGATCCACTACGCGCGAATGCTGAGATACAATACCACGACGAAGGTTCTGAATGTTTCCTATACAGTACACGAAGACCTGGACCCAAGGACTGTAGTAAGTTGGTTCATATTAACGATTATTATTCATGACTACTAGTCAAACGCGAAATATGCGTTGTAAGATGAGCGAGATATCTGAATAAGGTATAAAAGTCGTTGAAGTAGTTCTACCCTTGCTACTTCATCGACTCTGGTATTCTACACACCTTGATATCTGAATAAGCTATAAAAGTCGTGAAAGTAGTTCTACTCTTGCCACTTCATTGACTCTGGTATTCTCCACACCTTGATGTATATAACTAGTCAAACGCGAAATATGCGTTGTAAGATGAGCTAGATATCTGAATAAGAGGTATGAAAGTCCTTGAAGAAATTCTACCCCTGCTACTTTATCGACTCTGGTATTCAACACACTTTGATATCTGAGTAAGGTACATAAGTCGTTGAAGTAGTTTTACCCTTGCCACTTCATCGACTCTGGTATTCTACACACCTTGATATCTGAATAAGCTATAAAAGTCGTGAAAGTAGTTCTACTCTTGCCACTTCATTGACTCTGGTATTCTCCACACTTTGATGTATATAACTAGTCAAACGCGAAATATGCGTTGTAAGATGAGCGAGATATCTGAATAAGGTATCAAAGTCGTTGAAGTAGTTCTACCCTTGCTACTTTATCGACTCTGGTATTCTACACACCTTGATATCTGAATAAGCTATAAAAGTCGTTAAAGTAGTTCTACTCTTGCCACTTTATCGACTCTGGTAATCTACACACCTAGATATCTGCATAAGCTATGAGAGTCGTTAAAGTAGTTCTACCCTTGTCTCCTCATTGACTCTGGTATTCTACACACCTTGACGCATTTACAAATACTCCATTGTTGGGCAAATATTGAATCTAGAAAGCAGTGAATCTCGGCAACCTAATTCTGTCATTATTTTCATGATAAATTTGATGGAAAAAAACAGTTGTTTCAATTTTTTCTTTGAAACGGCTGATTGAAAATGCATACAGAATTATAATAATAACGTGTAAAATCTACGTGTACACATTCAGAGAAAATTTCATCTCGTTTGGAGAGATTTTATTTCTCAACATTTTCCGCCCAGCCAATTCATATGGGGTTTTCAGTAACTTTGAAATGATTTTTCTCAAAATTGGTCTGACCGATTCATTCTGAAAACTATACAGTTTCAAGTTGGATGAGTTTTTGTGTACAAAAGAGTTTCATGTGAATCAGTTAACCCTTGCGACCTGTGGAGTGCTTACAAAAAAAACAAAAAAAACAAACAAAGACAAACCCCCATAAGAGTGGGATGGAGACTTTGCTACGCTCATCTAACTGGGCAAACGCGAAATATGCGTAGTAAGATCAGGGAGATATCTGAATAAGGTATAATAACAGTCCTATATTTGCTACTCTATCGACTCTGGTATTCTGCACACTTTGTCCTTCATTTATTTGCTACTTTATCTTCTCTGGTTTTCTACACACCTTGATGAATATGAAGAATAGGTGATTTTTGGGTGAATATCAAATCTAGGAAGCAGTGCATCTTGGCTCATTTCCATATATTTGAGGTATACAAACAATTATTTGAACTTATTTCTTCGAAACGGCTGGTTCGGATTTCTTACAGAATGGTGGTTATGTGTATCATTCATGTTTGAACACTCAGAGAAGATTTTATTCTTTTCGGAGAAGTTTCATTTTTTCCGCATTTTCTCACCCAGCCCAATCTCATGAGGTTTTTAAAAACTTTGACATGATATTTCTCAGAATCTATCCAACCAACTGATTCCGGAAACTATACAGTTCTGAGTTGTGAAAGTTTGCCCGTACAAAAAAAGTTTCATGTTGATCAGTCTACCCACGTGACCTGTGCAGTGCTTACAAACAAACGAACAAACCCAAAAAAAAAACACACAGACAAAGCTCCATAAGAGTGAGATGGAATCTTCGCTACGCTCATCTAACTAGTCAAACGCGAAATATGCGTTGTAAGATGAGAGAGATATCTGAATAAGGTACAAAAGTCCTTGAAGTAGTTCTACCCTTGCTACTTTATCGACTCTGATATTCTACACACCTTGATATCTGAATAAGCTATAAAAGTTGTTAAAGTAGTTCAACTCTTGCCATTTCATCGACTCTGGTATTCTACACACCTTGATATATATAAAAAATACTTTATTGTTGGTCAACTCTTGAATCTAGAAAGCAGTGAATCTCGACAACTTAATTCTGTCACAATACTTATGATGTATTCGATGAATATTATCGGATATTTTTTTTTTCTTCAAAATGGCTGATTGGAATTGCATACGAAATCGTGAAAGTGTGTAGAATCTATGTATACACATTTAGAGAGAATTTCATTCCGTTTGGAGAGATTTTATTTTTCAACATTTTCCGCCCAGCCAAATCTCATGGGGTTTAAAGAAACTTTGAGATGATTTTTCTCGAAATCGGTCCTACCGATTCATCCCAAAAACTCTACAGTTCTAAGCTGGATGAGTTTGCGTGTTCAAAAAAGGTTTCATAAATAAGTCAACCCTAGCCACCTGTGGAGTGCCAAAGAAAAAAAAACACAGACAAAGCCCCATAAGAATGGGATGGAGACTTCGCTACGTCCATCAATAATTCATTGGGCAAACGCGACAGATGCGTTGTAAGATGTGAGAGATATGTGTATACTTGAAAAACGCGTTTTGTGTTTCCGCGTTGATAGATGAGCTATATGAATTAAATATATATGAAAAAAAAAGAATGTATATATATATATATATATATATATATATATATATATATATATATATATATATATATATATTTATATATATATATATATATATATATATATATATATATATATATATATATATATATATATATAATATATATATATATATATATATATATATATATATATATATATATATATATATATATATATATATATATATATATATTTATATATATATATATATATATATATATACATATTTATATATATGTATATATTCATGTAAATATATATATATATATATATATATATATATATATATATATATATATATATATATATATATATATATATATATATATTCATATATATATATATCTATATATATATATATGTTTATATATGTATATATATATATATATATATATATATATATATATATATATATATATATATATATATATATATATATATATATATATATATTCATATATATATATATATATATATATATATATATATATATATATATATATATATATATATATATATATATATATATATATATATACATATATATATATATATATATATGTATATATATATATATATATATATATATATATATTCATATATATATATATTTATATATATATATATATATATATATATATATATATATATATATATATATATATATATATAAATATATATATATATATATATATATATATATATATATATATATATATATATATATATATATATATATATATGTATATATATATATAATATATATATATATATATATATATATATATATATATATTATATATATATATATATATATATATACATATATATATAAATATTTATATATATATATATATATATATATATATATATATATATATATATATATATATATATTTATATATATATATATATATATATATATATATATATATATATATATATATATATATATATATATATGTATATATTTAAATATATATATATATATATATATATATATATATATATATATATATATATATATGTATATACATATATATATATATATATATATATATATTTATATATATATATATATACTATATATATATATATATATATATATATATATATATATATATATATATATATATATATATATATATATATATATATATATTCGTATGTCCACTCTCAGATTCAAACAATCACATCACTGTCATCCTATTTCCTGACTGATATCTATGACAACAAAGAAGGCTTTGTTCTGAACGTTTTCAATGAAATGGTGACACCTGTTGCTCGGATTTGATTGAGTTCTTAATGGCTCTGATCGGTTTCAAAAAATTAGATCTTATATTGTTCCACATTGAGTCGGCTGATTTAATTCGACTGAAAGTTTGGACTAATGTGTATAATTATCATATTGAATTTCCCTGAGAATTTGAATTCTCTAGGAAAATATTTTTCACGAATGTTTTTCCCTGGGTTATTCTCTTGAGATTTCTGATAACTTTGGAATGATTGTTCTCAGAATTAGTCGAACCGATTGCGCCTAAAAATAAGACAGTATCAAATTAGATGAGGATACTTTTGTTCGCCAAGTTTTAACTGATATTGAATTTTTGTTCGACCTGTGAAGTGCAAAAATAGCACTTTTTTCGGTTATGATGAAATTAAGTTTTTGCTCCGCTCATCCAATAGAGTATAACCGAGAACTCCAGACACCAACACATAAAATCACTTGCTTCGGTAAATTCGGCACGATAAGTAACAATAGATTGTGCTTCAGAATCTCAATATGACCGACAAATTGTTGAAAGAGTTCAGCAACAATGTAATATTCCAATCAATATCATTGTTGATAATATGCGCGCGCTCCTTCCTATGACTTTGCTTTCTAGCTCCACTTTTCAGCACTAACAGCGTAACTGCGACTTCTTCTGGCGGTTAGCGAATCCGAAATGCCGTGAATCGCAGCAACATAATTCTGCGGTATTATTCCTGTCAATTTGATAAATTTCAACACTTATTTAACTAGGAAAATGCTATATACGCGTTGTTGGACGAGCGGAAAGTAATAGTAGGTCGACTTCTTTGCCAAACTTCTGCCTACATTCGCCAATTGGGTGACATTCAAGTTTTAAATGGTTAAAAACTGCTTCGAGTGGTACCAATTTAGCATATTTCTTGTTTTTTTTTTAAAAATGGCTGACCCGATCAATCTGAGAATTTCCAGAAATGTGTATCAAGATGTAATTCAACTTCACACAAATTTCATTTTTTGATAATAAAGATATATTTTTTTTTCGTCGTGTTATTCTGATGGGTAATTTTGAAATTTCTAAAATTCATAAAAATAAAAGTTACCCGATAATGCCACAAAACTTTACAGATCTGAGTTAAATAAGGAATCATAACGAAAAAAATTTTGAACTTGTTAGCTGTAGCCGTTCGACCTGTGGAGAACCGACAGGAAAAAACACAGAAAAAAAACAAAAAACGAACACCAATTTTTTTCAGTATGTCAAAGTGAATCGTCGCTGAAGCTCGTCTGATTATCTATCTCAAATCGGCCGGTGCGAAACGCAAAAAAATCCGTGTTATTGTGTATCATTTTCCTGTTCACATTCAGGGAAAGTTTGAATCTTTCTGGAGGAATTTTTTCCCCAAGTTTTCTTGCTCAGCCCAATCTCAAGAGGTTTTCAGAAACTTTGATATAATGTTCCTCAGAAATGTTTCAACAGATTCAACCTCGGAACTTCACAACTCTAAGTTGGATAATTTTGGGTTAGCAATAAAAGTTTCGTGTCGATCAGTCAAACCCCGCGACTTGTGCATTGGGTAAAGAAAAGTTCCATAGGAGTAGGATGTAAGTCTTCGCTAATGCTCATCCAATTACATCATTGTTACCATACACTTCGGGACTCACATCCGGTGATATTTTTTACTGATCAAATTTAATGAGTCCCTAAATCGATTTGATCAGTGAATTCACTCTCATTCAATGTCTACAACATCTACACTATTGAGAGTGAATGGAAGTTGAATTAGTGAAATATTAGTTTTTTGGTGGAAGATTCTGAATCTTATAAGATATCAAAATTTTAATGCAACGGAATTACAGATATTCCTGATACCTTCTAGATGGATCGATCAAAAATATAGATAGATCGCATGCTTCCTACAAGTATACAGCAGAAAACACCAATGTTTTAGCTGTGAATTTGCGAAAATGTTAGAATACAAGTTTTATAGTTTCGATTCCAATATTGATACAAGAAACAAATTGAACCTTGCACAACACATCAGTAGACTCACAGTCACCAAACGTCATCCCACAACGGCTGGAGTTTCCATCCATGATGCTCTCCCAAGTCATCTTGAAGACGGGCTCCTGACCGAGGTGCGTGGACGAGTGGTTACACACTGAACCGTCATTCAGGAGACCAAGATTCGATTCCCGCCATGGTTGACCATCCTGACAGGGTTTTTTCGTGGTTTCCCTCTGTCGTTCAGATTGATACTTGGGATGGTTCCTTATCAACAGGCCACGACCACCTCCTTCCCACCATCCAAAACACGTAATAAAATAACCTATCATCTCATCATTCCATCATCTCATTCATCATCCACCGACGCCAATAGATCGTAGCGATCAGTATAGTGCGTCGTTAAGACCCAATACAAAAAATTAATGACACACAAATGCGCCCCTGTAAACCGTATGAAAGTGTGAACCTGGATATCGTATATGATACGTGCATATAACCCCATTGAGACCGGGTCAGTCAATCTATCTTGATCTGGTCCGACTAATGCCATATTATGTTCCCAGGTGAAGATTGCGGCCTACGAGCAGATGCCGAGTGGAAGATACTCCCTGGTTCCAGTGAAAGTTCCAGACATGACAATCTGTGATGCAATGAAAGAGAAAGTAGTCTACCCTCAGATATTGAAGCACAGTAATTATCCAACCGAATGCCCCGTCTTGAAGGTACGAGGTTTCCATAGCAGCCTGTTTGTCAAGATTCGACAAGTTCAATCATATCACACAAAATATGTCGTAATTCTCATCAGATGTATTTGAAATGCCAATTTATTGTGAATTTTGCTCATCATTAGAAACACAGAGTCGCAAATAGGCCAGATTTTGATAATAATGATAGGCCTTTAATAGGTCAATCCAACTTGAATCATGGACGAAAAATATACTCCCAAGACAGTTCGTTCACTTTTATGACTGAACAAGAATGAATCCCCTGACCCTTTCCCACTCCCCTAACCTACGTCTGTAATTAATACCCATACATGGTATTGTAGTAACGGCCTTGATGACAGCTGGGCAGCAGCACAATCCAGCGAGCCTGTAGCGCTTCCTAGTGGGTCGAGTTAGTACTCCAGGTATAACAAGTGAGGGAATCATCAGAGTGAGTTGGATTGGGTAGTGGGGTGAAAGTGGGGATCCGATATATTGTCGCATCGCGTGATATGTCTTGCTAGTATATATTTCCTCCATGGTCGAGCTATGTTCTATATTTGTGTTTCTTATTTGGGTGTATGTATTCCCTGAATACTGTTAATGGAACCGGGGAAATATCCGAACAAGTATTTTAAGGACGAAATAAAACTGGAAGAATGTAAGGAAGATGGACGGATCAGATAACAAGGGAGTGTGAGGAGAAGAGGAGGTACATATGTGGGGGGGGGGATTGTGGGAAGGAAGAAATGCATTTCGAGTATCAATGAGGATGAATCAAAATATGAGGGGTTGGGGGGGAGGGTGGCGCTGAAGAGCGTATACCGGAATAAAGTCGACTCACAGTCGTGCAACATGGGCTTTGAGGTACTCATCAATGGAATATGGTTAGGGTTCAATTCAAGTTGGACACCCAAACCCATGTCACATTATACTTCATTCCGGTATACGCTCTTTAGGCGCCCCGGATCTGGATGAAGACGAGGAAGAGGATGCGACAGGATTGGCTCGCAGGCCATAATGTTTGAGAGGCCCAGAAAAGGTGTTCAACATCCCTCGACCTGGCACGCTGGAATCAGGCGTTCGATATTTAATATTTTAATACTGAATGATGTTTCTTCCCTCTTTTCAGGGCCATTACTGGGTGAATAACTTCGTACCTGATAGCACGGTGATGCCGGATAGAGTGCCCGGTAAAAGATGGAAGGCGGAGACGTTATTCACGGTCAATTGGAAAACAGTATTCAAGGTGGACATATTGTTCCTACTCGAC
>OZ023336.1:11067073-11087310 GCA_964007535.1 Brachyptera risi | reverse complement strand
AAAATCCCCAAGAAAATAGCCGAAAGGGGATTGTTTAGTTAAACCAAATTTCTTTCATATTTCTGACCTTTCCTTCTGATTTGAAAACAACAATCATTCGCATCCTCAAAGATTATCAGAACAATTTGATGAGAAAATACCGAAGAAAAGGCGTTAGTAAAATACATTTGATTGAACTTTCGGCTCCAAAGGCCAACAGGTTGCATTACCAGTGGCACACTTAATATAACAAAAGCAGTAACCATAGTTACTTCACTTTTCGACAACATAATCATCTCCATTCTCATCATTCGAATCCATCAATTCATCATCATTATGATATCCATTCATTCCATTATGTATATATCATTTTTATATCTATGATCAATTCTAATTGTTCATAATTATCTCTGTGATAAGACAACTCAGTTCAACACTATCTATATGTCTTAGGCCCCGTTTTACCAATCTTAGTTAGGGTGCTAATCCACTAACTAATAATCAAAGGTACGAAAATAATATATGTAACCAATGGTGATAACAAGCTAATCCACCAACTATTGCTCAATCCAGTTTCGTGAAAATATTGGAAAAATGCATTAAATTTAGACTCAATTCTTTTTTAGATATTTTTAAAATCATCTCTCCCAATCAGTTTGGATTCCGTACAAAACTTAGTACTAGTGATGCAATCTCTAGAATAACGCACTCAATGAACGAGGGACTAGATGAATGTGATCGAGTAATTGCTGTCTTTTTGGATCTGGCGAAAAGCTTTCGACACTGTTGACCATGGTTAATTAATAACTAAATCAGAAATTATTGGAGTGAGAGGTGTTGTTCTGAACCTATTCATAAGCTACCTGAATGACCGAGAACAAGCTGTCAAAATCAACTGCATATTTAGTGAATCTAGAACGATAAATTGTGGTTTTCCTCAGGGTACTCTGCTCGGCCCACTATTATTGACCATATATATTAACGACCTTTGTAACATTCCGATTAATGGTGAATCCATTCCATATGCTGATGACACGGCGCTTGTTTTCAAAGATTCAAACTGGAGTGGGGTATTTAGGAAAGCTAACAAATCACTTGCAATAGTATATAACTGGATCAACAATAATCTGCTATCCTTGAATAAAACTAAAAGCACTTATTTAGCCTTCTCCCTTACATCTGAAACACAACCAGATCCACCGGAAGTACTTATCACTGTACCATGACAAATCATTGTGAATGCTACACAGTACAAAGGAGTGAGTCTGTTAGATGTCTTGGAATTATGATCGATCAACATTTTCGTTGGAAGGCCCATATTGAATTCTGTACCAAAAAATTAAGGAACCTTTTGTTCATTTTTTATCGACTCCGCAACATTTTAGATGAATCATTATTAATAGAAGTGCATCATGCGTTAGCTCAGTCTATTATGCAATACGGCATTATTGGCTGGGGAGGTGCCAACAAATTACATTTGCTACCTTTGAAAACTATGCAACATCTCATGCTAAAAATTATTTTGAAGAAAAAGCTACAATATTCAACGGAATTGATTTCCGAAGAAGCGAATGTACTCAACTTTCAACAACTTTATGTGAAATTTATTTTACACCCATGAAAATTACCATCATTTTAAATAAGGAAACGCCCCCCCCCCCTCCCCCCTATCCATAATACAACAACAATAAATTTATACACATGTCAATTTACCTTAATTATACCAAAACAAAATAAACTGATAGGGCAGAGGCACATAGATTACTTTGCACCCTGGCTATACAATCAGCTACCGCTAGAAATCAGAAAATCTAAAATTTTAATTGTATTTAAGAAGTCCTTGAAAATCTGGCTAATAAAGGGTTATTAATTGATCTCGCGTAAAATCACGTGAAATAAAACGAGTGGGTTAAATATATCTACTTTGTTATTACTATAAACATGTTCATATTATGCAATATGATATTAAATTAGTTTGTATAACTTTTTTGTATTTGTTTGTTTTGTTTACCTACTTATGGCTTGATTAATAAGTTTGAGAGTCGGATTTACACTAATTATATTTTTTTCAAAGCAAGACAGCCCGCGTACAAGATTTAACTTATGCGGGCTTCGCACTTACAAAATATCATTCCTAAATTTCTAAATTTCATGTCAAAACTTTATATCAAATTGTTTATCACTATTGCTTTAATATGTTCATAATTGTTAATTTTAGATTTCATTATTCATCTATTTGTTCATTTGTACCTGTCTGTCTACTACCTGTATGCAATTGTTGTAGTACTTGATATGTAAGCGTTGAGTGTGAATAAAATGGTTTCAAAATAAAAATAAAATTCATTCATTTATTTTCATTCTCGACTGTTAAATTCGTTGAATAATTTCAATGTTCTGTATTATTGTGTTGTTTCTAAGTTATCTCTCTCACTCTTGTATCATCTACCGAGTGGCACGATGGATCACTGTGGTCACTCATGAATGACTTGAAAACTGCCGAATACACGCATTCTTTTTGTGATAAACTTCTGTGGATTTCGAGGGTTTCTACTTCCTCACTTTTTTCTACTCTCTACTTTTTCAAGATTCTACTTCAAATTTTTCAAAAAAATTGAACCAGATTGAAACTTTCAAGTTTCAGAGGATCACAAAAATTGTCAAACTTTTGTGATAATCCAAGGTCTGTAGATGGGTAGTGTGTGAAAAAACACGTTATTTTTTTTCTCAGTACGCATTCACCGCGATTTCCCAATTATCCGAATGGCTGTCCACGGATAAATATCGATGTGTATTCATTACATAAATAATTGCATTCCATTCAATCTATGGGTGATGCTAATCGTGGAATCCAGACATCTGTTGAATGCAACATGTGCAACGGCAAGACGCGTCACTGTCTTATCTAGGCCAGTCATCCATTAACTGATATGTGGATAAGGCAATGGTATTTATATACTGGTAGGCCTATCCACGAGAGATGGAGGCATGGGACACCCGTGTGCTAGTGGTGTGGGATAGGGGGAACGGTCGATCGGAACCTTCTGCCTTGAACACTTAAATAGGCTAAATAGGGCGACCGAGACGCGTGGCCGAGTGGTACTACACTGAACCGTCATTCGGGAGACCGGGGTTCGAATCCCGCCATGGTCGACCATCCTGACAGGGGTTTTTCGTGGTTTCCCTCTGTCGTTCAGGTTGATACTGGGATGGTTCCTAAACAACAGGCCACAAGCGACTCCTTCCCACCATCCAAAACACATAATAAAATAACCTTTCATCTCATCATCCCCTCATCTCATTCATTATCCACCGACGCCAATAGATCGTAGCCATCAGTATAGTGCGTCGTCAAGACCCAATAGAAAAAAAAAGAAGAAAATAATTGAGAATAAGTAGGCCTATATGGAATCGGAACAAATCAAATAACTTTTCACCCCACAAAAAGCTGAGCCCTCTCTACCACCAACCAAAACGGGATGGGGGGGGGATTTGAACGGCCTCCTCTTCTTTTCGAAATTAGCCAATTTTTCGTAATACGTTCTAGAGGCTCGTGTTTTATTCACAAAACTCCAAAAATGTCCATTCTTTCCATTCCATCCGCCTGGCTGATACGATACACCACGCATGTTACGGAATACGGAATCGTCGGAGAGGATCGAGGGTGTGCCGTTTCCATTTCGTTTTGGAATTATAGAATCACTGCCAGGTCTGGGTATATACGTGATTGAAGTGACGTAGGAACAGAATGATTGAATACTAGGCAAACGCGTTATGTGTGCCGCGTTGATGGATGAGCTGGAACAATACACCAACATATCTTTGGATTAGTCATATCCACCTTGAGATCCGAATAATAACATCACATACCTTATATGTCCTGATTGATTCCTTTGATAATAAATGAGGCTTTGTTTTAAACGTTTTCAATTGAATGGTGACACTTGTTGCTTCGATTTGATTGGTATCTTAATGGTTTTGAGTGATTTAAAAAATTAGTTCATATATTTTTTTACATCGAAACGGCTGATCCGATTCGACTGAAAAATTTGATAATGTGTTTAATTATCATTTACCGGCACAGTAGCTGAGTGGTTAGCTCACTTGCTTCGCGTGATCCGGGAGGTGAAGGGACATATCGGACCCGGTTCAATGCCCGCCACCGCCCATCTTTACAGGGGTTTTTCGTGGTTTCCCTCTGTAGTCTAGGCTAATGCCGGAATGGTTCCCACATTATAGACCACGACCGCTTCCTTCCCACTACCCATAAAAAACCTTCATTACATCATCCCATCATCTCAATAATCATTCATCCAACGCCAATAGATCTTAGTAATCATTACAGTGCGTCGTTAAAACCCAATATAAAAATAACAAAAAATTATCGTTTTGAAATTCTCTGAGAATTTGAATTCTCTCGAATGAAATATTTTTCACTGATTTTTTCCTCCGGGTTATTCTCATGGGATTTAAAACAAATTTGAAATCAGTTTTCTCAGAAGTGGTTGAACCGATTGCGCCTCAAAACCATAAAATATCGAAATAGATGCGGACACTTATGTGTGCCAAGTTTCAACTGATTTTAAATTTTCGTTTGACCTGTGGAGCGCGAACAAAAAAGCACTTTTTTCGGGTATGGTGAATTGAGTCTTCGCTTCGCTCATCCAACAAGAAGTCAATTCAACTGATGTTAGGGTTATCACTATAGGTATAGTACTAGGAAAATGCCATATGTGCGTTGTTAGACGAGCGGATAGTAATAGTATGTCGACTTTTATGACCAAACTTTTGCCCACATTCGCCAATTGGGTGACATTTAATTCAGAAATGGGTAAAAACTGCTTCGAGTGGTACTAATTTAGCAAATTTTATGGTTCTTCTTTGAAATGACTCACCTGATAAAGCTGAAAGTTTTCATAAATGTGTATCAGAATATAATCCAACTTCACGCAGAATTTCATTCCTTTTGAAAATGAAAATATTCCTTTTTTCCGCCGTGGTATTCTAATGGGTATTTTTGAAATTTCTGAAATTCATCAAAAAAAAGTTAACATCCGATATTGCCACAAAACTACACAGATCTAAGTTAGATGAGGAACCCTAATGAAAAAAGTTCGAAGTTGACAGCTTCAGCCGTTTGACCTGTGGAGAACCGACAAAAAAAACATGAAAAAAGAAACATAAAACCGAACACCAATTTTTTTCAGTATGTCAAATTGAATCCTCGCTGAAGCTCGTTCAAAAATATCGTTTTTTAGGTATGTTCAAAGAAAAAATCAGACCCAATCAGATTGGAGATTGGAAATTCGAATAACACTTCAAATAACGTCGTAGGCTTTGACTTCGATTGGTGATTACTTTTCAGTTAAATGAGTTGACTAATCGATCAATAAAATGAAGAAGGTGAACAAAACCCGGCAAAGTAGCTGAGTGGTTAGCGCACTTGCTTCGTGTGACCCCGGAGGTGAAAGGACATATCGGACCCGGTTCGATCCCCGCCACCGTCTATCTTTACAGGGATTTTTCGTGGTTTCCCTCTGAAGTCTAGGCTAATGCCGGGATGGTTCCCACCATATAGGCCACGGCGGCTTCCTTGCCACTATCCTTCCCATTACCCATAAAACAGTCATCTCACCATCCCATCATCTCAATAATCATTCATCCGACGCCAATAGTTCTCAGTCATCATTACAGTGCGTCGTTAAAACCCAATATGAAAGAAGTGGACAAAAGAGGGATAGTAAATCAACATTACATCCAACTCTTGGAAAAGTTCTGGAAAAACAGGCCTAAAATAATCATTTTTCAATTAATCATCTGATGATAATTTCAGATAATTCCAGTAAAAGCTAGTAGCTTGATGGTATGCTTTCAATCCCGTCCGTACACCCTCATTGCAATATATTTCAAAATATCAAGGAATCATTTGAATAAATATAACTCACATCAGATATGAATCATTATCATCATATTTAACCTCTGTTATATTATGTTATTATTAGGTTTTATCTCTTGTATTTTTTGTAATTTTAATATTCTAATACCACTCTTACGGAGCTTTGTCTGTGTTTTTTTTTTTTTTTTTTTTTGTAAGCACTGCACAGGTCAGATGGGTGGACTGATCAACATGAAACTTTTTTTGTCCGGGCCAACTTTCACAACTTAGAACTGTATAGTTTTTGGAATGAATCGGTTGGATGGATTTTGAGAAATATCATATCAAAGTTTTTAAGAACCCCATAAGATTTGACTGGGCGGAAAATGTTGAAAAATCAAATCTCTCCAAAACAATTCAAATTTTTCTTGAATGTGAGAACAATAATATACACATTATCTCAATTTTGTGAGCGATTCGAACCAGCCGTTCTGTGGAAAATAATTAGACGGGCTTTAGCGAGGATTCAATTTGGCATACTGAAAAAAATTGGTGTTCGTTTTTATGTTTTTTTTTTTTATGTTTTTTTGTCGGTTCTCCACAGTTCAAACGGCTACAGCTATCAACTTCAAACTTTTTAAGTCATGGTTCCTCATCTAGCTTAGATCTGTATAGTTTTGTGGCATTATCGGGTGATAACTTTCATTTTTATGATTTTTAGAAATTTCAAAAATACCCGTTAGAATAACACGGCGGAAAAAAAATTGAAATTTTTTTATTTTCAAAGAAATTGAAATTTTGTCTGAAGTTGAATAACATCTTCATACACATTTCTGGAAATTCTCAGATCGATCGGGTCAGCCATTTCGAAGAAAAAACATGAAATGTGCTAAATTGGTACCACACAAAGCCGTTTTTACCCATTTATAACTCAAATGTTTCCCAATTGGCGAATTTAGGCAAAAGTTTGTCAATGAAGTCGACATACTATTACTTTCCGCTCGTCTAACAACTCGTATATAGCGTTTTCCTGGTTTAATGAATGTTTTGTACTCAACAAATAGAGAGGTCACACCCTTCTCCATTCATTATTTTCCTATACTGCCCTTTCACTCGGGCTATTTTGACGGGTTCGCGCATATTTGCTCGCGCAGGGAAAAATGACGTCATGGTCTGGTATGTACTGCACTCTGGTATCTAAAATTTCAACTTTGAACAAATTTAATTCCATCATATTCTTTCAATTTCCTGCTACGTTATTGAGGTTATGTCATATTTACATTTCGACTAGGGGTTTCAGGCTTACCGAGGTTCAAACTTGAACGATATATATGTTATCCCAAGCAATAAGCATCATACAAGAACTTGCCCCGATGATATTCCGCAATATAATTGAATACAATCCTTAATATTATTATCATAGCAAAGTCAGTGAACTCACAGTCACGGTCCAATTGAATGCGCGCGTAATTTAAATTCTCGTGAGGAATTCCCAAAGTTGTTCGTATCTTCGCAGATATGACATGTCAAACAGTGAAATGCTTAAACGTCTTTGGAAAGTGACCCTCATGGTCTGGAAACAACGGCACCATCGGCGATTTTGTGAACTAAAATAATTGGACATCGTTTAACACGGGAAGCATACCCCAAGTGAAAAGGCAGTATCAGAAAAGAATGATCTGATTAAAGAAGGCTGCGAAAGAGGTATAATAGCAGAACCATTGCTGAGATTCACTGCTTTCTAGATTCGATATTCTCCGTTTGTATTATATGCGTCAAGGTGTATGGACTTTTCAATCAAATTAGAGTCGATGAAGAAGCGAACATAAAACTACTTTAAAGACCAAGATTATTAGATGGACGAATGCGAAATATTGAATTCTACTCTCATGGAGCTTTGTCGGTGTGTTATATCACCATAAGGTCTGATAGTGTTATCTTCTCTTACCATGTATGTTCCGAGAGGGTTGGATCTCAGAATCGTGCCTATAGTTCCATCATGGGTGGACGAGACAACGCTATCCGTTATATCACCGAAAGTTCTAATAATGTAATCTCCTCTCACCTTGTATGATCCGAGAGGGTTGTATTTCAGAATCGTTTCTATAGTTCCATCATGAGTGGACGAGACAACGCTATCCGTTATATCACCCAGAATTATGATAATGTGATCTCCTCTCACCATGTATGTTCCGAGAGAGTTGGATTTCAGAATTGTGCCCATGGGTCCATCATGAGTGGACGAGACAACGCTATCCGTTATATCACCAAGAGTTCTAACCATGTAATCTCCTCTCACCTTGTATGTCCCGAGAGGGTTGGATACCAGAATCGTGCCTATAGTTCCATCATGAGTGGACGAGACAACGCTATCCGTTATATCCACAAGAGTTTTTACCATGTAATATCCTCTCACCATGTATGGGCCGAGAGGGTTGGATTTTAGAATCGTGCCTATAGTTCCATCATGAGAGAACGAGACAACGCTATCCGTTATATCACCAAGAGTTCTAACCATGTAATCTCCTCTCACCTTGTATGTCCCGAGAGGGTTGGATACCAGAATTGTGCCTATAGTTCCATCATGAGTGGACGAGACAACGCTATCCGTTATATCACCGAGAGTTCTGATAATGTAATATCCTCTCACCATATATGTTCCGAGAGAATTGGATTTCAGTATCGTGCCTATAGTTCCATCATGAGTGGACGAGACAACGCTATCCGTTATATCCACAAGAGTTTTCACCATGTAATATCCTCTCACCATGTATGGGCCGAGAGGGTTGGATTTTAGAATCGTGCCTATAGTTCCATCATGAGTGGACGAGACAACGCTATCCGTTATATCACCAAGAGTTCCAACAATGTAATCTCCTCTCACCTTGTATGTTCCGGGATGGTTGGATTTCAGAATCGTGACTTCAGTTCCATCATGAGTGGACGAGACAACGCTATCCGTTATATCACCAAGAGTTCCAACAATGTAATCTCCTCTCACCTTGTATGTTCCGGGATGGTTGGATTTCAGAATCGTGACTTCAGTTCCATCATGAGTGGACGAGACAACGCTATCCGTTATATCACCGAGAGTTCTGATAATGTAATATCCTCTCACCATATATGTTCCGAGAGGGTTGGATTTTAGAATCGTGCCTATAGTTCCATCATGAGTGGACGAGACAACGCTATCCGTTATATCCATAGACATCATATAGTTAGTTACTAGACCACCAGCTCTCGCAGCGCAGCAGTTGAAAGCAGGCGCCATCTTGAAATAGGAAAGAAACAGCTGTCAGCCATGAAAACCACACGAATATGAACGTGTTCATTGACTTGACACATTGACATGACATTGACATTGACATTGATGATTGACATTGACATTGATGATTGACATTGACATTGATGATTGACATTGACATTGATGATTGACATTGACATTGATGATTGACATTGACATTGATGATTGACATTGACATTGATGATTGACATTGACATTGATGATTGACATTGACATTGATGATTGACATTGACATTGATGATTGACATTGACATTGATGATTGACATTGACATTGATGATTGACATTGACATTGATGATTGACATTGACATTGATGATTGACATTGACATTGATGATTGACATTGACATTGACATTGACTGTTCATGACAGCCGAACACGAAGAATAGTGAAATATAGTTTTTATTTTTCATTATGGTCGTCTCGTGCTGTGCCTACAACTGCACAGAGAAACATTCAGTAGTGACCGACATTTCATTTCACAGGTAAATAAGACTTGATTATATATACATATTGCTTTTATTTGCTTGGCAAGGGGACATACTGACGTGCTTTTGCGCTAGGCCTAGTTCAGGTTAGGTTCATCTCAAGCCTCAGTAGTCTTTTGAAGGCCCTAGTTGACAGCAGTTGAGAGTTGTTTTGCAGTAATGTTAATCACTCAACATTTTTTCTCAAATAATGATGATAAATGAGCTTATTAGATGAGCATTGTTAGCAAAGGATTATTATAGCATTTTTATTGCTGAACCCACTTTTTTATCACATATTTTTTGGTCTGCTTTAACAAGCGATATCGTCCTACAATTATTATTGTGTGATATTTTCAGTTTGTCACTGGCTAAAGGGAAGGAAGCAACACTGGAGCAATGGATTGTCAACCTACGCAGAGAGAACTTCATTCCAACAAAAGCCAACAGAATATGTTCAAAGCATTTTGAAAAGAAATGTTTTGACGTAGGAAGCAACCTCAAGAGGAACTTACGACAAGGAGCTGTCCAAACTATTTTTGATTTTCCAAAACATCTAATAAAGATAAGCCGTAGATATTAGAATAACAAACTGGGGGTTGGGAGAAATGCTGAGATAAAAGAAATGTGTGAAGCTCCATGTTGTCTGAATATAAAGCAACGTATACTCATTAATTAATACACTCACATCATTATTTATAGTTAACCAAGGATCAGTCCCTAAGTATCTTTGTAATGTGTTGAAGTATAAAATAATAGTTACGTTCATGAATATAGTACCAGAAATAAGAATAATGTGAATATAATGAGAGTTAGACTCAAGTCTTAGGTAAACTCCATCTATATTAAAGGAATGAGAATTTTAAATGGAATTCCTGCAAAGATTATAGAAGCTAGAACAAGTGCAGAATTCAGAAGAGACTGTACCAAAATAATGAGAGATGGGCAACTTGTTCCCAACAAACAGGGACAAAAATTGAATTACTCGAATAGTCTATTAAAATCAAAATTATGAATACTAAATATAGTTCATAGATTATTATATATAATTTTGTAATGCATGTACCGTATTGTAATGTGGATTATAGCTGATGCTGAATGAAGATATATACTTCTACTACTACTACTACTACTAGAACTAATACTTCTACTACTACTACTACTACTACTAGATCCAATTGGCTGGAGAAGGTACGTGTGCTTGGCCGTACCTCTCACGCATTCTCTCTCCACGCCACTTATTTTATTTTCGCTCTTTCGCCACTGCACTTCGCCACTTCTTTTAATCAAATTGAGAGCATTAAAATAATGTTTGGTCAACAATGTTATTGGCTAGGTTATTTTTATCTTTCTAAAATATTCGGACACCTTCTAGCCATTTGGGCGCCAGCCTACTCCTATAGTATCGGCATAATCCGTTATATCACCGAGAGTGCTAATAATGTGATATCCTCTCACCATGTAAGTTCAGAGAGGGTTGGATTTCAGAATCGTGCATATAGTTCCAGAATGAGTGGTCCAGACAACGCTATGCGTTTTATCAGCGAGAATTCTGATAATGTTATCTCCTCTCATCATGTATGTTCCGAGAGAGTTGGATACAAGAATCGTGCCCATAGTTCCATCGTGAGTGGACGAGACAACGCTATCCGTTATATCACCAAGAGTTCTGATAATGTTATCACCCCTCATCGTGTATGTTAAGAGAGGGTTCGATTTCAGAATCGTGCCTATAGTTCCATCATGAGAGGACAAGACAACGCTACCTGGTGAATCACCGAGAGTTCTGACCATGTAATCTTCTCTCACCATGTATATACCGAGAGGGCTTGGATATTAGAATCGTGGCTAGAGTTCCATCATGTGTGGACGAGACAACGCTATCCGTCATATCACCGAGAGTTCCAACCATGTAATATCCTCTCACCATGTATGTTCCGAGAGGGTTGAATTTCAGAATCGTGCGTATAGTTCCATCATGAGTGGACGAGACAACGCTATCCGTTATATCACCGAGAGTTCTAACCATGTAATATCCCTTCACCATGTATATTCCGAGAGATTTGGATTCCAGAATCGTGCCTAAAGGTCCATCATGAGTGGACGAGACAACGTTATCCGTTATATCACCGAGAGTTCTAACCATGTAATATCCTCTCACCATGTATGTTCCGAGAGATTTGGATTCCAGAATCGTGCCTATAGTGCCATCATGAGTGGATAAGACCACGCTATCCGTTATATCACCGAGAGTTCTAACCATGTAATATCCTCTCACCATGTATGTTCCGAGAGATTTGGATTCCAGAATCGTGCCTAAAGGTCCATCATGAGTGGACGAGACAACGTTATCCGTTATATCACCGAGAGTTCTAACCATGTAATATCCTCTCACCATGTATGTTCCGAGAGATTTGGATTCCAGAATCGTGCCTAAAGGTCCATCATGAGTGGAGGAGACAACGTTATCCGTTATATCACCGAGAGTTCTAACCATGTAATATCCTCTCACCATGTATGTTCCGAGAGATTTGGATTCCAGAATCGTGCCTAAAGGTCCATCATGAGTGAACGAGACAACGCTATCCCTTATACTACCGAGGGCTCTAACCATGTAATCTCCTCTCACCATGTATGCTCCGAGAGGGTTGGATTTCAGTATCGTCCCTATGGTTCCATCATGAGTGGATAAGACATCACTCTCCGTTATATCACCAGGAGTTCTGAACATGTAATCTCCCCTCAACATGGATGTTCCGTGATGGTTGAATTTCAGAATCGTGCCTATAGTTCCATCCTGAATGGGCGAGACAACGCTATCTGTCATATCACCGAGAGTTCTAACCATGTAATATCCCTTCACCATGTATATTCCGAGAGATTTGGATTCCAGAATCGTGCCTATGGTTCCATCATGAGTGGATAAGACAACGCTATCCGTTATATCACCAGGAGTTCTGATCTGAACATGTAATCTCCCCTCAACATGAATGTTCCGGGAGGGTTAGATCCCAGAATCGTGCTCATAGTTCCATTATGAGTGGACGAGACAACGCAATCCGTTATATCACCGAGAGTTCTGACCATGTAATCTTCTCTCACCATGTATATACCGAGAGGGCTTGGATATTAGAATCGTGGCTAAAGTTCCTTCATGAGTGGACAAGACAACGCTATCCGTTATATCACCGAGAGTTCTAACCATGTAATCGTCTCACACCATGTATGATCCGAGAGGGTTGGATTTTAGTATCGTGGCTATAGTTCCATCATGAGTGGACGAGACGAGGCAATTCGTTATATCACCGAGAGTTCTGACCATGTAATCATCTCTCACCATGTATGATCCGAGAGGGTTGGATTTCAGTATCGTGGCTATAGTTCCATCATGAGTGGACGAGACAACGCTATACGTTATATCACCGAGAGTTTTAACCATGTAATCTTCTCTCACCATGTATGATCCGAGAGGGTTGGATTTCAGTATCGTGGCTATAGTTCCATCATGAGTGGACGAGACGAGGCTATCCGTTATATCACCGAGGCTTCTAATAATGTGATCTCCTCTCACCATGTATGCTCCGGGAGGGTTAGTTCCCAGAATCGTGCTCATAGTTCCATTATGAGTGGACGAGACAACGCTATCCGTTATATCACCGAGAGATCTGATAATGTTATCTCCTCTCACCATGTAGGTGGCGAGAGGGTTGGATTTCAGAATCGTGCCTATAGTTCCATCATGAGTGGACGAGACAACGCTATTCGTTATATCACCGAGAGTCCTGATAATGTTATCTTCTCCTAGCATGTATGTTCAGACAGGGTTGGATTTCAGAATCGTGCCTATAGTTCCATCATGAGTGGACGAGACAACGCTATTCGTTATATCACCGAGAGTTCTAACCATGTAATCTTCTCTCACCATGTATGATCCGAGAGGGTTGGATTTAAGTATCGTGGCTATAGTTCCATCATGAGTGGACGAGACGAGGCTATCCGTTATATCACCGAGGCTTCTAATAATGTGATCTCCTCTCACCATGTATGCTCCGGGAGGGTTAGATCCCAGAATCGTGCTCATAGTTCCATTATGAGTGGACGAGACAACGCTATCCGTTATATCACCGAGAGTTCTAATATTGTAATCTTCTCTTACCATGTATGTTCAGAGAGTGTTGGATTTCAGAATCGTGCCTATAGTTCCATCACGAGTGGACGAGACAACGCCATCCGTTATATCACCGACAGTTCCAATAATGTATACTCCTCTCACCGTGTATCTTCCGAGAGGGTTTTATTTCAGAATCGTGCCCATAGTTTCATCATAAGTGTACGAGACAACACTATCCATTATATCACCGAGAGTTCTCACCATGTTATCCAGGAAGAAGCGAAGTAAGTCTCCAGATTTCGAGTGAAAAGGGAATACGAGTACAGCCCAGGATTAACCATTGGGAATATTCTTCAAATCCGTACAACTCTTCAACTTTGATGACTTATCATGAATATTACTGTGATTGATTCACACCATGATGCTCAAATCAGTTGGGTATTTCACGCATTGGACATATTAGTTGTGAAGCAGATATCTCTCCATATTCACTGCACTGCGACAGGTAGCACTAGTGTGCAGTGTCATCGAGCTTCTCATGATAAACAAGATCAGTTCTGCCTTTTCTAACGGTGATAGATACTAAGGTCTTTGGTATTGTATCAGTAACAACAAACTATTGAATTACTCACTCAAGTTCACATTATTGCATCAAAAGCTAGCTGTTTGCAACAATACTAGTATAGTTCAACACTGAGATATTGCTTTGATTGTTTCTAACGAACAAGCTCGATGTATTATCGCGACCCGTAACCTGGCAACAGATCGATTATATCATTGTGGTGTTCGATTCGAAAGAATTACGCTTGCTCTTCTCATCAAGAATCATTTCATTCGATAGCGAATTTATTCCTCCTCAGGATTTTAATCTTACTATGTTGCTCATGAGAAGACTTGGAAGGTGGTCGCAAGGAACTGCCGGTACGTTGCTTATATGAATATAGATCAAGACGTGGAAGAACAGCTAATCATCATGTAGCATCACATAAGGGTGTTTCACAACATCATTCGCACGGAAGTTTCCTTCCTGCCCTCGGTAGCTCGGTCAGCTGAGGCACCGCTTCATAAACTGAAATCACTGCTGGGCGTGGGTTCAAGTCCCGCGTGAATCAACGGTTCTTGTGAATGAACTCCCACTCATCCTGACTGCATTGTTCCATAATCACATGTGATTCATAACCCCGTATGACCTAGCTGATGGTGGGGTCATGAAGCGAGGAATGATCATTATAATTATTGGAAGTTTCCTTACAATGGAATGTTATCATGTTAGGCCATAACGCCGTATCATGGTCGATACTGTAGTGATATCGGGAGGACCTGATTATATCTCCTCGATTCGGGCCTCCTGTATATTTAGGAAGCGTGCAGATTTCTTCTTGTTGGTTCGAATTCCATCGTTGGATATGAAGTTGAAACTAACCTTACATAAGACATCAATCTGACTTGAACGATGAGTTACAAATCTGCATGTTGAAGTCAGCTGAGAGATGATCAAACTAGGCAAATACGTATGCAAATCACTTCCTGACTATGGATGAATCAGATACCATGGGGAATCTTCAATGTCCCCGTGAAACAACATGACAAACAATTCAATACAAATATCTAAATGAATGTGCAGTATCTTGGAAGTTGAGACTCTGAGAAGTTATTCCTCTCGATCCACTCGACACTTTTCTATTGGTGTTGATTATTAATACCAGTTTGATCCGCCTTCAATTTGAGTTTCCGGTATTGAGAGCGCATGGTTATTTATATCATTGTTTTGCTGATAACATTTGGACGCTTTGAATGATGGAAAATCTCATGGAGAAAATGCACAGATATTTTTCATATCACTCGGCAAAGTGAGGCGACATGATTCTACCTGTAACGAATTATTGGGGTACACATCTGGAAAAACAGATTTTCAGTCTGTGTATCTCTGACAATATTTTCATGCAAGTCAACAACAATATTCCGCACCATTTTGGGGGTATTTAAGATCAAATGCGCCCCTCCCACGTTGGAATTGTAATATCGCATGAGGTTCGGAGGTTTTCACCAATAAACTGATATTTCTTTGGATCGACTCCACATGTATAGCTATTCTCATAGACAATTCTTGCATCCAACTCTCACTGAGTATTCCTCCAGACTTTCCCAGTTCAGATAGTTGAATATCGTATTGAATGAGGATATGAACTCGTACCACCTAGCCAAGCTATCGGCATGATATACCGAATCACTTGCAAATGAAAACTTCAATTGAGGGCGGCAGTTGTCTTGGAAGAACAGCGTGGTCTCAATGGCACGGTTCTAACCAAACAAACGATATAGTTTTACTTCAGTTGGCCTCCCAATTTCATATCTCGTTGAGGCAACAGGTGGCTATCATCGATTGACAGGACGAACACTATTACCTATCATCTTCAGTAATCCACCATTCACAAGTGTGGACCTGATATAGTGGTTTGTGAGTGTCTCACCATGTCTATCTCTGGAAACAGCATCAATATTGGTTGCCACAAATAGATATACTCGACGAGGTCATGGGTAATCTGATACATTGTGGAGGAGATGGTCGTTGCCTGTCGAATGGGGAATATATATCAACAAGTATTGACTACAACGACTTGGCTGAACTTAACTGAATGATTTGATAACAAATCGACTCGGCTGACCTTGTTTTGTTTGTACATCAAGGTTTGCCGAAGCATGCATCCATCCAGCCGCAGCTAGCGGATGTCCGGCGGACGGATTGGGGCCCGATCAGGAAGTTAAGCGTGCATCGCTTCTACTCCATACGTAAGACACTTACCACATCTGTTAGTGTTAATATCATCACCACTCGTTCTGAGACAAAGCGTGATGCCATCACTCTCCCACCTCCACCACATCTCAATACATCCATCCTCACATTCTCTATCGCATGTCACTATCTCTCTCACATATCTCTCTCCTCTGACTCTTCACTTACTATCTCAATCCGGTATATTTATCTTCATCCTTTCATTTCCCACCCCATGTCTCCATGCTCCTATCCACTACCACATGTCAACTCAACCATCATTTCCCACCCCATGTCTCCATGCTCCTATCCACTACCACATGTCGACTCGACCATAATTTTCCACCCCATGTCTCCATGCTCCTATCCACTACCACATGTCAACTCAACCATCATTTCCCACCCCATATCGTCATCTATCTGAATATCTCCAACTCTCTCACACATATATATCTCTATCCTCCCATTTTCAAACACATATCTCACCCTCTATCATTCTATCTCCTATCACGTGCTCCTATCCAATATCCTATCCATCGAATATTACCACCTATTTCCATCTTCAGCCCACTCCCATTCGCATTGACGCTATATCGTGATTACAGCATTTTGTATCAATAATTAAAACGTATTCATTTTAATTCACATGACATGATTCATTCTCACACAACAGAGCAGAATTGCATCGGAGAGAAAAATTGTCCTCTTCATTCCAGATGATCCTTCAGGAAATCCCTTGAATGTTGATTAGTGTTCTAATAATTGTATATGGGCCTTAAGGTCAAAAGAAATGTAAATAACTCTGTTTCCAAATGATAATTTCAAACCAGAAAACATATCAACACATTTGAAATTGCTGGATATTTCATTTGTCTTTCTCTCTCCAGCCTTCTATCCAGGAGGCCTCGTCACTTCTGGATCAGGAGAAAGTAGATGTGATGGAGTCCACGTGTGTAGCTGGACCTGTCAACACGTTTGTATATTGCTTGGGGAGGAGGTTGGTCCAACACCCGGTATCATAGTGGGAGAAGGTGGGGCTCGTTATTCGCATCCTGAAGAAGGCGAGGAACAAGAGGAAGCTGAAGAGAATGAAGTGGAGGAACATAATGGAGGAAGCCAAGAGACAGGGGGAGGCGGAGAGAACAGTGAGGTTGAAGAGAATGGGGTAGTTGAAGAGGAAGAAATAAATGAGGAGATGGAAGAAGGTGGAGCAGGAGGGGGGGATCCGGATGTAACTGATGTGGATAGTGATGACGATGATGACATTGGAGATTGTGGAGTCCATGTGGAGTTTGAAGAGATATGCGCCCTTGATGAGGTAGAGGGAGATGAGCACTACGTAGACTGTGATAATTACAGTGAGTCCGAGAAGAATAGAGACGATGAGGATGATGGACGAGATGTGATGAGTGTGGCATGTGATGGAGATGAAGAAAGTGATACATATGAAGAGTGTGGAGATTTGATCGAGTTTGAAGAGATATGTGACGGTTATGAAGTAGAGGATCATGATGTATTCGAAGACTGCAAAGAGTTGGGAGAGATTGAGAAGACTTGTGACGGAGATTACGTTGAGGACTGTGTAGACGACTCTGAAGATCGTGGAGAGGATGGAGAAGATGGAGGAGTGATGGACAGTGAAGAGATAGCCAAATTGAAAGAAGCAATCGCACTGATGTTCGCCCACCAAGCGCACACCAGGAAAATGGGACAAATCTCAAATCGTAAGCCCACTTATCACTCATAGTTATAACACGATATATCACACACATTTACAGATCACTAGTATAACTAGTGATACCAGTTGATAGAGCATTTTGCTGACATATTGGAACCGACACACTTGTAGGCGGGGGGTTTGCGAGGTGGGAGTTTGTCACGTGATGCTAGCTGACGGAGAATATTTCGCAACGCGTTTTCTTCGTGAAGGCGGACCAATTAAATAACTATGCAAGGATTTTGATATCAGAAAGACAGTGTTGGAACACGATTGATTCGACCTGATAGCTTCCCTCTGTCGATATTTCCGGGAGGTATGAAGAATCAATCTCTTAGTTCTGAAGGAATATGACTACTCGGGAATCCCCCGAGGTGGTATGTTAGAGAGATATGAGTGAGGTTATTGAGTGATATCAGGGGATATGTGGTGACTGAATACCGATGATTGGGAATTGATGCTTCTTCTCCATTTCCCGTTTCATCAATGTTTTCGAATGATGGTGTTTTCGTTTCATGAATGGATGTGTGTATCGGACTGATAAAGCGTCTCGAAGATACCCACCCAATCTGAGGTTTGTGATCAGGTGTCTGTTACAAAGAATCGAGAATCGCGTCGCGCAACCTGCTACACTGTTGAATGAATACATGAATGAATATTCATATATATAAGAAAGAGAAAAAAAAATACATAAAGATATATATATATATATATATATATATATATATATATATATATATATATATATATATATATATATATATATATATATATATATATATAAATATATATATATATATATATATATATATATATATATATATATATATATATATATATATATATATATATATAAATATATATGGATATATATATATATATATATATATATACATATGTATATATATATATATATATATATATATATATATATATATATATATATATATATATATATATATATTTATATAAATATATATATATATATATATATATATATATATATATATATATATATATATATATATATATTCATATATATATATATATATATATATATATATATATATATATATATATATATATATATATATATATATATATATATATATATATATATATATATATATATGTATATATATATATATATATATATATATATATATATATATATATATATATATATATATATATATATATATATATATATATTTATATATATCCATATATATATATGTATACATATATATATATATATATATATATATATATATATATATATATATATATATATATATATATATATATATATATATATATATATATATATATATATATATATATATATATATATATATATATATATATATATATATATATATATATATATATATATATATATATATATATATATATATATATATATATATATATATATATATATATATATATATATATATATATATATATATATATATATATATATATATATATATGAATACATATATATATATGAATATATATATATATATATATATATATATATATATATATATATATATATATATATATATATATATATATATATATATATATATATATATATAATATATATATATATATATATATATATATATATATATATATATATATATATATATATATATATATATATATATATATATATATATATATATATGAATATATATATATATATATATATATATATATATATATATATATATATATATATATATATATATATATATAATATATATATATATATATATATATATATATATATATATATATATATATATATATATATATATATATATATATATATATATATATATATATATATATATATAGTATATATTATATAATATATATATATATATATATATATATATATATATATATATATATATATATATATATATATATATATATATATATATATATATATATATATATATATATATATATATATATATATATATATATATATATAT
>OZ023336.1:11005979-11066873 GCA_964007535.1 Brachyptera risi | reverse complement strand
ATATATATATACATATATATATATATATATTTATATATATATATATATATATATATATATATATATATATATATATACATATATATATATATATATGTATATACATATATATATATATATACATATATATATATATATATATATATATATATTTATATATATATATATATATATATATATATATATATATATATATATATATATATATATATATATATATATATATACATATATATATATATATATATATATATATATATATATATATATATATATATATATATCTATATATATATTTATATATATATATATATATATATATATATATATATATTTATATATATAAATATATATATATATATATATATATATATATATATATATATATATATATATATATGTATATATATATAATATATATATATATATATATATATATATATATATTCAAATATATGAAAATATATAACATGTATCATTCGATATATATATATATATATATATATATATATATATATATATATATATATATATATATATATATATATATTCAAATATATGAAAATATATAACATGTATCATTCGATATATATATATATATATATATATATATATATATATATATATATATATATATATATATATATATATATATATAAATATATATATATATATATATATATATATATATATATATATATATATATATATATATATATACATATATATATATATATATATATATATATATATATATATATATATATATATATATATAAATATATATTTTTATATATATATATACATATATATATATATATATATATAAATATATATATATATATATATATATATATATATATATATATATATATATATGTATATATATATATATATATATATATATATATATATATATATATATATATATATATATATATATATATATATATATAAGGCAACAATGAAGTTTTTTTTCCTCATTTCTAAATCATCGGAGAGATATGTTATGAGTGGTGGCGTTGTCCTTTCTCCAATCATTCCAACCGATTGTCTACTTGAAAATACATAATTCTTACAGATATCTTGAACCAAACTCATGATATATCGTGAGTTTGGTTCAAGATATCCGTGATAATTATGTATTTTCAAGTAGACAATTAGACATTCAGAGGAGAATATTTGATGATCCACGGGACCTTTCCTCAGATGAGCGTATGCAAAGACTCCCATTCTCTTCCAGGCTCTGTAAGTGTTGTTTGATTGTTTTGTTTGTGAGCACACTGGTTCCCACAGGTCGCAGGGTTCACCAGATCGTTATAAAACCTTTCTTCTACACACAAACTCGTTCATTGAGAAATTCTGTATACCATTCGAAATGGATCGGTTGGACTGATTCTGGGAGATATCATGTCTTATTCACTGGAACCTCATCAGATTGGGCTGAGTGAGATGATATGGAAAATTGAAGATCTGAAAAATCATCCCCCGAATGTGAACACATGAATGATACAAATTAGCATCATTCTGTGGGCACTCCAAATGGACTGTTCTGAGAAAAATATATTCCAATCTACTGTTTTTCCCCAACAAATAAACTATAGAAATAAAATCAGAATCAGTTTGCTGAGATTAACTGCTCGCTAGTTTCGATACTCTCTTCCCAACAACGGATTATTCCTTATATGCGTCAAGGTGTGTCAAATACTGGAGTCATTGAAGTAGCAATCAAAGAACTACATCAACATCTTCTATACCTCTTTCAGATATCTCTCTCATCTCACAACATACATGCCTCGTTTGACTGTTCTCAATACCGATACTCATTGTTGACTTTCACAACTTTGGACAACAACAATGTACATCTGTGATCAGATCAATGTACCTGTCCTGGAAAAACCACTCGTTCAATCATCTCATATTTCCCAGATGTTCCAATAACCACCATGGTGACTTCAAGGGTGACCGTTATTGCCAATTTGCGGTGTTCTACAATGATAATCATCTTTAATTGATAGCAAATTAATTGCATGAGAAGAGCAATCAATTATTGGTATTTCTGATGTTTCTACTCCCCTGAGACTTCTGATCCCATCAAATTATGCGAGCAAACAATTCGAATCCACAGAGGAATGAAGTTATTAGGAGAGGTACATAGGTTTTGAGAATAATACGGCATGAGATTTGATGGTACATACACAGATGCGTAGATCCACTACACTCCACAGCCTTTGTAACAGACACCCGAACACAAACCTCAGATTGGGTGGGTATCTTTGAGGCGCATTATCAGTCCGACACAAACATGCATTCATGAAACGAAAACACCATCATTCGAAAACATTGATGAAACGGGAAATGGAGAAGAAGCATCAATTCACAATCAACGGTATTCAGTCACCACATATCCCCTGATATCACTCAATAACCTCACTCATATCTCTCTAACATACCACCTCGGGGGATTCCCGAGTAGTCATATTCCTTCAGAACTAAGAGATTGATTTTTCATACCTCCCGGAAATATCGACAGAGGGAAGCTATCATGTCGAATCAATCGTGTTCCAACACTGTCTTTCTGATATCAAAATCCTTGCATAGTTATTTAATTGGTCCGCCTTAACGAAGAAAACGCGTTGCGATATATTCTCCGTCAGCTAGCATCACGTGACTAACTCCCACCCCGCGAACCCCTCGCCAACAAGGTGTCGGTTCCAATATGTCAGCAAAATGCTCTATCAACTGGTATCACTAGTTATACTAGTGATCTGTAAATGTGTGTGATATATCGTGTTATAACTATGAGTGATAAGTGGGCTTACGATTTGAGATTTGTCCCATTTTCCTGGTGTGTGCTTGGTGGGCGAACATCAGTGCGATTGCTTCTTTCAATTTGGCTATCTCTTCACTGTCCATCACTCCTCCATCTTCTCCATCCTCTCCACGATCTTCAGAGTCGTCTACACAGTCCCCAACGTAATCTCCGTCACAAGTCTTCTCAATCTCTCCCAACTCTTTGCAGTCTTCGAATACATCATGATCCTCTACTTCATAACCGTCACATATCTCTTCAAACTCGATCAAATCTCCACACTCTTCATATGTATCACTTTCTTCATCTCCATCACATGCCACACTCATCACATCTCGTCCATCATCCTCATCGTCTCTATTCTTCTCGGACTCACTGTAATTATCACAGTCTACGTGTTGCTCATCTCCCTCTACCTCATCACCGGCGCATATCTCTTCAAACTCCACATGGACTCCACAATCTCCAATGTCATCATCGTCATCACTATCCACATCAGTTACATCTGGATCCTCCCCTCCTGCTCCACCTTCTTCCATCTCCTCATTTATTTCTTCCTCTTCAACTACCCCATTCTCTTCAACCTCACTGTTCTCTCCGCCTCCCCCTGTCTCTTGGCTTTCTCCATTATGTTCCTCCACTTCATTCTCTTCAGCTTCCTCTTGTTCCTCGCCTTCTTCAGGATGCGAATAACGAGCCCCACCTTCTCCCACTATGATACCGGGTGTTGGACCAACCTCCTCACCAAGCAATATACAAACGTGTTGACAGGTCCAGCTACACACGTGGACTCCATCACATCTACTTTCTCCTGATCCAGAAGTGACGAGGCCTCCTGGATAGAAGGCTGGAGAGAGAAAGACAAATGAAATATCCAGCAATTTCAAATGTGTTGATATGTTTTCTGGTTTGAAATTATCATTTGGAGACGGAGTTATTAACATTTCTTTTGACCTTGAGGCCCATATACAATTATTAGAACACTAATCAACATTCAAGAGATTTCCTGAAGGATCATCTGGAATGAAGAGGACAATTTTTCTCTCTGATGCAATTCTGCTCTGTTGTGTGAGAATGAATCATGTCATGTGAATTGAAATGAATACGTTATAATAATTATTGATACGAAATGCTGTAATCACGATATAGCGTCAATGCAAATGGGAGTGGGATGAAGATGGAAATAGGTGGTAATATTCGATGGAGAGAGATAGGAGCACGTGATAGAGAATAGGATGATAGAGGATGAGATATGTGTTTGAAAATGTGAGGATAGAGATATATATGTGTGAGAGAGTTGGAGATATTCAGATAGATGACGATATGGGGTGGGGAATGATGGTTGAGTTGACATGTGGTAGTGGATAGGAGCATGGAGACATGGGGTGGAAAATAATGGTCGAGTCGACATGTGGTAGTGGATAGGAGCATGGAGACATGGGGTGGAAAATGATGGTTGAGTTGACATGTGGTAGTGGATAGGAGCATGGAGACATGGGGTGTAAAATGATGGTTGAGTAAACATGTGGTAGTGGATAGGAGCATGGAGACATGGGGTGGAAAATGATGGTTGAGTTGACATGTGGTAGTGGATAGGAGCATGGAGACATGGGGTGGGTAATGATGGTTGAGTTGACATGTGGTAGTGGATAGGAGCATGGAGACATGGGGTGGGAAATGATGGTTGAGTTGACATGTGGTAGTGGATAGGAGCATGAAGACATGGGGTGGAAAATGATGGTTGAGTTGACATGTGGTAGTGGATAGGAGCATGGAGACATGGGGTGGAAAATGATGGTTGAGTTGACATGTGGTAGTGGATAGGAGCATGGAGACATGGGGTGGAAAATGATGGTTGAGTTGACATGTGGTAGTGGATAGGAGCATGGAGACATGGGGTGGAAAATGATGGTTGAGTTGACATGTGGTAGTGGATAGGAGCATGGAGACATGGGGTGGAAAATGATGGTTGAGTTGACATGTGGTAGTGGATAGGAGCATGGAGACATGGGGTGGGAAATGATGGTTGAGTTGACATGTGGTAGTGGATAGGAGCATGGAGACATGGGGTGGAAAATGATGGTTGAGTTGACATGTGGTAGTGGATAGGAGCATGGAGACATGGGGTGGGAAATGATGGTTGAGTTGACATGTGGTAGTGGATATGAGCATGGAGACATGGGTGGAAAATGATGGTTGAGTTGACATGTGGTAGTGGATAGGAGCATGGAGACATGGGGTGGGAAATGATGGTTGAGTTGACATGTGGTAGTGGATAGGAGCATGGAGACATGGGGTGGGAAATGATGGTTGAGTTGACATGTGGTAGTGGATAGGAGCATGGGGACATGGGGTGGGAAATGATGGTTGAGTTGACATGTGGTAGTGGATAGGAGCATGGAGACATGGGGTGGGAAATGCTGGTTGAGTTGACATGTGGTAGTGGATGGGAGCATGGAGACATGGGGTGGAAATGATGGTTGAGTTGACATGTGGTAGTGGATAGGAGCATGGAGACATGTGGTGGGAAATGATGGTTGAGTTGACATGTGGTAGTGGATAGGAGCATGAAGACATGGGGTGGAAAATGATGGTTGAGTTGACATGTGGTAGTGGATAGGAGCATGGAGACATGGGGTGGGAAATGATGGTTGAGTTGACATGTGGTAGTGGATAGGAGCATGGAGACATGGGGTGGGAAATGATGGTTGAGTCGACATGTGGTAGTGGATGGGAGCATGGAGACATGGGGTGGGAAATGATGGTTGAGTTGACATGTGGTAGTGGATAGGAGCATGGAGATATGGGGTGGAAAATTATGGTTGAGTTGACATGTGGTAGTGGATAGGAGCATGGAGACATGGGGTGGAAAATGATGGTTAGTTGACATGTGGTAGTGGATAGGAGCATGGAGACATGGGGTGGGAAATGATGGTTGAGTTGACATGTGGTAGTGGATAGGAGCATGGAGACATGGGGTGGAAAATGATGGTTGAGTTGACATGTGGTAGTGGATAGGAGCATGGAGACATGGGGTGGGAAATGATGGTTGATTTGACATGTGGTAGTGGATAGGAGCATGGAGACATGGGGTGGGAAATGATGGTTGAGTTGACATGTGGTAGTGGATAGGAGCATGGAGACATGGGGTGGGAAATGATGGTTGAGTTGACATGTGGTAGTGGATAGGAGCATGGAGACATGGGGTGGGAAATGATGGTTGAGTTGACATGTGGTAGTGGATAGGAACATGGAGACATGGGGTGGGAAATAAAAGGATGAAGATAAATATACCGAATTGAGATAGTAAGTGAAGAGTCTGAG
The DNA here is from genome assembly GCA_964007535.1 of Brachyptera risi. Classification (NCBI taxonomy): domain Eukaryota; kingdom Metazoa; phylum Arthropoda; class Insecta; order Plecoptera; family Taeniopterygidae; genus Brachyptera; species Brachyptera risi. The sequence goes on along the minus strand of OZ023336.1, from coordinate 11,060,737 downwards.
GAGAGAGATATGTGAGAGAGATAGTGACATGCGATAGAGGATGTGAGGATGGATATATTGAAATGTGGTGGAGGTGGGAGAGTGATGGCATCACGCTTTGTCTCAGAACGAGTGGTGATGATATTAACACTAACAGATGTGGTAAGTGTCTTACGTATGGAGTAGAAGCGATGCACGCCTAACTTCCTGATCGGGCTCCAATCCGTCCGCCGGACATCCGCTAGCTGCGGCTGGATGGATGCATGCTTCGTCAAACCTTGATGTACAAACAAAACAAGGTCAGCCGAGTCGATTTGTTATCAAATCATTCAGTTAAGTTCAGCCAAGTCGTTGTAGTCAATACTTGTTGATATATATTCCCCATTCGACAGGCAACGACCATCTCCTCCACAATGTATCAGATCACCCATGACCTCGTCGAGTATATCTATTTGTGGCAACCAATATTGATGCTGTTTCCAGAGATAGACATGGTGAGACACGCACAAACCACTATATCAGGTCCACACTTGTGAATGGTGGATTACTGAAGATGATATGTAATAGTGTACGTCCTGTCAATCGATGATAGCCACCTGTTGCCTCAACGAGATATGAAATTGGGAGGCCAACTGAAGTAAAACTATATCGTTTGTTTGGTTAGAACCGTGCCATTGAGACCACGCTGTTCTTCCAAGACAACTGCCGCCCTCAATTGAAGTTTTCATTTGCAAGTGATTCGGTATATCATGCCGATAGCTGGGCTAGGTGGTACGAGTTCATATCCTCATTCAATACGATATTCAACTATCTGAACTGGGAAAGTCTGGAGGAATACTCATTGAGAGTTGGATGAGAGAATCGTCTATGAGAATAGACATGTGAAGAACATGTGGAGTCGATCCAAAGAAATATCAGTTCATTGGTGAAAACCTCCGAACCTCATGCGATATTACAATTCCAACGTGGGAGGGGCGCATTTGATCTTAAATACCCCCAAAATGGTGCGGAATATTGTTGTTGACTTGCATGAAAATATTGTCAGAGATACACAGACTGAAAATCTGTTTTTCCAGATGTGTACCCCAATAATTCGTTACAGGTAGAATCATGTCGCCTCACTTTGCCGAGTGATATGAAAAATATCTGTGCATTTTCTCCATGAGATTTTCCATCATTCAAAGCGTCCAAATGTTATCAGCAAAACAATGATATAAATAACCATGCGCTCTCAATACCGGAAACTCAAATTGAAGGCGGATCAAACTGGTATTAATAATCAACACCAATAGAAAAGTGTCGAGTGGATCGAGAGGAATAACTTCTCAGAGTCTCAACTTCCAAGATACTGCACATTCATTTAGATATTTGTATTGAATTGTTTGTCATGTTGTTTCACGGGGACATTGAAGATTCCCCATGGTATCTGATTCATCCATAGTCAGGAAGTGATTTGCATATGTATTTGCCTAGTTTGATCATCTCTCAGCTGACTTCAACATGCAGATATGTAACTCATCGTTCAAGTCAGATTGATGTCTTATGTAAGGTTAGTTTCAACTTCATATCCAACGCTGGAATTCGAACCAACAAGAAGAAATCTGCACGCTTCCTAAATATACAGGAGGCCCGAATCGAGGAGATATATGATCAGGTCCTCCCGATATCACTACAGTATCGACCATGATACGGCGTTATGGCCTAACATGATAACATTCCATTGTAAGGAAACTTCCAATGATCATGATGATCATTCCTCGCTTCATGACCCCACCATCAGCTAGGTCATACGGGGTTATGAATCACATGTGATTATGGAACTATGCAGTCAGGATGAGTGGAAGTTCATTCACAAAAACCGTTGCTTTACGCGGGAATCGAACCCACGCCCAGCAGTGATTTCAGTTTCTGAAGCGGTGCCTCAGCTGACCGAGCTACCGAGGGCAGGAAGGAAACTTCCGTGCGAATAATGTTGTGAAACACCCCCAAGTGATGCTACATGATGATTGGCTGTTCTTCCACGTCTTGATCTATATTTATATAAGCAACGTACCGGCAGTTCCTTGCGACCACCTTCCAAGTCTTCTCATGAGCAACATAGTAAGATTGAAATCCTGAGGAGGAATAAATTCGCTATCGAATGAAATGATTCTTGATAAGAAGAGCAAGCGTAATTCTTTCGAATCGAACACCACAGTGATATAATCGATCTGTTGCCAGGTTACGGGTCGCGATAATACATCGAGCTTGTTCGTTAGAAACAATCAAAGCAATATCTCAGTGTTGAACTATACTAGTATTGTTGCAAACAGCTAGCTTTTGATGCAATAATGTGAACTTGAGTGAGTAATTCAATAGTTTGTTGTTACTGATACAATACCGAAGACCTTAGTATCTATCTCCTTTAGAAAAGGCAGAACTGATCTTGTTTATCATGAGAAGCTCGATGACACTGCACACTAGTGCTACCTGTCGCAGTGCAGTGAATATGGAGAGATATCTGCTTCACAACTAATATGTCCAATGCGTGAAATACCCAACTGATTTGAGCATCATGTTGTGAATCAATCACAGTAATATTCATGATAAGTCATCAAAGTTGAAGAGTTGTACGGATTTGAAGAATATTCCTAATGGTTAATCATGGGCTGTACTCGTATTCCCTTTTCGCTCAAAATCTGGAGACTTACTTTGCTTCTTCCTGGATAACATGGTGAGAACTCTCGGTGATATAACGGATAGTGTTGTCTCGTACACTTATGATGAAACTATGGGCACGATTCTGAAATAAAACCCTCTCGGAAGATACACGGTGAGAGGAGATCACATTATTAGAACTCTCGGTGATATAACGGATAGCGTAGTCTCGTCCACTCGTGATGGAACTATAGGCACGATTCTGAAATTCAACACTCTCTGAACATACATGGTAAGAGAAGATTACATTATTAGAACTCTCAGAGAATATGACGGATAGCGTAGTCTCGTCCACTCGTGATGGAACTATAGGCACGATTCTGAAATCCAACACTCTCTGAACATACATGGTAAGAGAAGATTAAAATATTAGAACTCTCGGTGATATGACGGATAGCGTAGTCTCATCCACTCATGATGGAACTATAGGCACGATTCTGAAATCCAACCCTCTCGGAGCATATATGGTGAGGGAAGATTACATTATTGGAACTCTAGGTGATATATCGGATAGCGTTGTCTCGTCCACTCATGAAGGAACTATAGGCACGATTCTGAAATCCAATTCTCTCGGAACATACATGGTGAGAAGAGATCACATTATTGGAACTCTCGGTGATATATCGGATAGCGTTGTCTCGTCCACTCATGATAGAACTATAGGCACGATTCTGAAATCCAATTCTCTCGGAACATACATTGTGAGAGGAGATTACATTATTGGAACTCTCGGTGATATAATGGATAGCGTTGTCTCGTCCACTCATGAAGGAACTATAGTCACGATTCTGAAATCCAATTCTCTCGGATCATACATGGTGAGAGGAGATTACATTATTGGAACTCTCGGTGATATATCGGATAGCATTGTCTCGTCCACTCATGAAGGAACTATAGGCACGATTCTGAAATCCAATTCTCTCGGAACATACATTGTGAGAGGAGATTACATTATTGGAACTCTCGGTGATATAATGGATAGCGTTGTCTCGTCCACTCATGAAGGAACTATAGTCACGATTCTGAAATCCAATTCTCTCGGATCATACATGGTGAGAGGCGATTACATTATTGGAACTCTCGGTGATATAACGGATAGCATTGTCTCGTCCACTCATGAAGGAACTATAGTCACGATTCTGAAATCCAATTCTCTCGGATCATACATGGTGAGAGGCGATTACATTATTGGAACTCTCGGTGATATAACGGATAGCATTGTCTCGTCCACTAATGAAGGAACTATAGTCACGATTCTGAAATCCAATTCTCTCGGATCATACATGGTGAGAGGCGATTACATCATTGGAACTCTCGGTGATATATCGGATAGCGTTGTCTCGTCCACTCATGAAGGAACTATAGTCACGATTCTGAAATCCAATTCTCTCGGATCATACATGGTAAGAGGAGATTACATCATTGGAACTCTCGGTGATATATCGGATAGCGTTGTCTCGTCCACTCATGATGGAACTATAGGCACGATTCTGAAATCCAATTCTCTCGGATCATACATGGTAAGAGGAGATTACATCATTGGAACTCTCGGTGATATATCGGATAGCGTTGTCTCGTCCACTCATGATGGAACTATAGGCACGATTCTGAAATCCAATTCTCTCGGATCATACATGGTAAGAGGAGATTACATCATTGGAACTCTCGGTGATATATCGGATAGCGTTGTCTCGTCCACTCATGAAGGAACTATAGGCACGATTCTGAAATCCAATTCTCTCGGATCATACATGGTGAGAGGCGATTACATCATTGGAACTCTCGGTGATATATCGGATAGCGTTGTCTCGTCCACTCATGAAGGAACTATAGTCACGATTCTGAAATCCAATTCTCTCGGAACATACATGTTGAGAGAAGATTACATTATTGGAACTCTCGGTGATATATCGGATAGCGTTGTCTCGTCCACTCATGAAGGAACTATAGGCACGATTCTGAAATCCAATTCTCTCGGATCATACATGGTGAAAGGCGATTACATCATTGGAACTCTCGGTGATATATCGGATAGCGTTGTCTCGTCCACTCATGAAGGAACTATAGTCACGATTCTGAAATCCAATTCTCTCGGAACATACATGTTGAGAGAAGATTACATTATTGAAACTTTCGGTGATATATCGGATAGCGTTGTCTCGTCCACTCATGATGGAACTATAGGCACGATTCTGAAATTCAATTCTCTCGGAACATACATTGTGAGAGGAGATTACATCATTGGAACTCTCGGTGATATATCGGATAGCGTTGTCTCGTCCACTCATGAAGGAACTATAGGCACGATTCTGAAATCCAATTTTCTCGGAACATACATGTTGAGAGAAGATTACATTATTGAAACTCTCGGTGATATAACGGATAGCGTTGTCTCGTCCACTCATGATGGAACTATAGGCACGATTCTGAAATCCATCCCTCTCGGGACATACATGGTAAGAGGAGATTACATGGTAAGAACTCTCGGTGATATAACGGATAGCGTTGTCTCGTCCACTCATGATGGAACTATAGGCACGATTCTGAAATCCAATTCTCTTGGAACATACATTGTGAGAGGAGATTACATCATTGGAACTCTCGGTGATATATCGGATAGCGTTGTCTCGTCCACTCATGATGGAACTATAGGCACGATTCTGAAATCCAATTTTCTCGGAACATACATGTTGAGAGAAGATTACATTATTGAAACTCTCGGTGATATAACGGATAGCGTTGTCTCGTCCACTCATGATGGAACTATAGGCACGATTCTGAAATCCATCCCTCTCGGGACATACATGGTAAGAGGAGATTACATGGTAAGAACTCTCGGTGATATAACGGATAGCGTTGTCTCGTCCACTCATGATGGAACTATTGGCACGATTCTGAAATCCAATTCTCTCGGAACATACATTGTGAGAGGAGATTACATCATTGGAACTCTCGGTGATATAACGGATAGCGTTGTCTCGTCCACTCATGATGGAACTATAGGCACGATTCTGAAATCCAATTCTCTCGGAACATACATGGTAAGAGGAGATCACATGGTAAGAACTCTCGGTGATATAACGGATAGCGTTGTCTCGTCCACTCATGATGGAACTATAGGCACGATTCTGGTATCCAACCCTCTCGGGACATACATGGTAAGAGGAGATTACATGGTAAGAACTCTCGGTGATATAACGGATAGCGTTGTCTCGTCCACTCATGATGGAACTATAGGCACGATTCTGAAATCCAACACCCGGAACATACATGGTGAGAGGAGATCACATTTTTCAATATCCACTCTTTTCGATGAACCATCGATGGATATCAGAAATTCGAATAATATCTCTCGAAAGCAGAACTGGAATTGAGGAGTCATATGATGGATTATATGACCAGTAGTTACTTCTACTAATTGAATCATATATTTATATGATCCAAATGATTTATATGATGATCATTATAACTAATAGTTACCACTACTCGTGGTCGAATTGGGAAATTTCTCATGGGGGGATGGTTACTCGTATCACACGAGGAAGCGCTCAATAGATGAATGGGGCGTGGACTTCCACTCCCTGCCCAAAGGGTAAATGTGAAATCATGTTTTCATCCTGTTTCACCAGTTTACATGTAGACCTATTCATACACTATTTTACCATATGTATTCAAGTATTTTAAAATTGAATCATTTGTTAGGATAGGTTCCATGTATAATGAAGCGAGGAGGAACCAATATTTTGTATGACCGCCCAGCTTAACACCAGCTGCCACGCGCGATGAGGTCTGGGGAGGTGGAAGGCCCCCAGCAGAGCCTCGCAGGGAAACTTTTCCAATTGGGACATTGTTTAAGAGATTTTTGCGATTCACGAGTGGTTTTGGATTCTCATAATCGCATCATCATGGACCTTTCCGAAGCTCCACTTCTACGATTTCTCCCAGTAAAGCCCCGCAGGGAATTTTTGAAATAGAACCATGTCATTTTTTAAGTGATTTTCGATATTTACAAGCGGTTTTGGAATCCAATGATTGAATCACTGAGGACGTGACCAGAGTTACTCCCAATAGTATAATCATTATAGACATTTTCGAAGCTATTTTCGCGATTTCTCTCAAGAAAATTTCCGACAGTGATTTTTTTGAAATATGGTCATTCTTCAAGTGATTCTGCAATTCACGAACAGTTCCGGAATCTAATAATTGAATCACTTCCAAAGAGAAAAGAGGAAGTGTAGAGTAGTAGAGTGTTTACTGATGCAATTCATATTAATAAGTAATCGACAAATCATATTTTATTGAGTGTTCATTCGTGAGTCGACATTAAACATTTTTATAGGAGGATAAGTTATGGGGGGGTGCGAATGTCGATTGGGGGGCGAACCCCCCCCCCAATAACGATGAGGTTACATAACGAACATAACGTTATGTTCATCGTGAACATAACGATGAGTCACCGCCTCGCTGGTGAATTACCGCGAAATGTGCATGTTTTCGCTCAAAAGTAGGCCTACCGCGACACCGTTAGGTAAACTGAACTATGAAGTATAACATGTAAATACACGCGAATTACGCAAGTAAAACGCTGGATTTCAGAATAACTGTGTTAGTTAACTATTAATTAATAATCAAGCTACTATATAGGAGGAAATATAATAACTGGAATGGTATCGTTTTTGAAATACGTAAGGAAAATATGAATATATAATGGTAAGAATACATTATTTCAGGGGGGATGGTGTTTGCCACCTTTTCTCTTTGGGGGGATGGTGTGAGCAACGTTCTCTCATTGGGCTATTCCTCTTTGGGGGGATGGCATCCCCCCGCATCCCTCCCAATTCGACCACTGACCACTACTAGTAGTGAGATACTGTGGATGTAGTGGATGTTTTATCCGCTCTGATTAATCATGTGTATATTCCCCATGGAAATGTATGAGTGTATATTCCCCATGGAAATGTATGAGTGTATATTCCCCATGGAAATGTATGAATGTATATTCCCCATGGAAATGTATGAATGTATATTCCCCATGGAAATGTATGAATGTATATTCCCCATGGAAATGTATGAGTGTATATTCCCCATGGAAATGTATGAGTGTATATTCCCCATGGAAATGTATGAGTGTATATTCCCCATGGAAATGTATGAGTGTATATTCCCCATGGAAATGTATGAGTGTATATTCCCCATGGAAATGTATGAGTGTATATTCCCCATGGAAATGTATGAGTGTATATTCCCCATGGAAATGTATGAGTGTATATTCCCCATGGAAATGTATGAATGTATATTCCCCATGGAAATGTATGAATGTATATTCCCCATGGAAATGTATGAGTGTATATTCCCCATGGAAATGTATGAGTGTATATTCCCCATGGAAATGTATGAATGTATATTCCCCATGGAAATGTATGAATGTATATTCCCCATGGAAATGTATGAATGTATATTCCCCATGGAAATGTATGAATGTATATTCCCCATGGAAATGTATGAGTGTATATTCCCCATGGAAATGTATGAGTGTATATTCCCCATGGAAATGTATGAATGTATATTCCCCATGGAAATGTATGAGTGTATATATTCCCCATGGAAATGTATGAATGTATATTCCCCATGGAAATGTATGAATGTATATTCCCCATGGAAATGTATGAATGTATATTCCCCATGGAAATGTATGAGTGTATATTCCCCATGGAAATGTATGAGTGTATATTCCCCATGGAAATGTATGAATGTATATTCCCCATGGAAATGTATGAATGTATATTCCCCATGGAAATGTATGAATGTATATTCCCCATGGAAATGTATGAATGTATATTCCCCATGGAAATGTATGAATGTATATTCCCCATGGAAATGTATGAATGTATATTCCCCATGGAAATGTATGAATGTATATTCCCCATGGAAATGTATGAATGTATATTCCCCATGGAAATGTATGAATGTATATTCCCCATGGAAATGTATGAGTGTATATTCCCCATGGAAATGTATGAGTGTATATTCCCCATGGAAATGTATGAATGTATATTCCCCATGGAAATGTATGAGTGTATATTCCCCATGGAAATGTATGAGTGTATATTCCCCATGGAAATGTATGAATGTATATTCCCCATGGAAATGTATGAATGTATATTCCCCATGGAAATGTATGAATGTATATTCCCCATGGAAATGTATGAATGTATATTCCCCATGGAAATGTATGAATGTATATTCCCCATGGAAATGTATGAATGTATATTCCCCATGGAAATGTATGAATGTATATTCCCCATGGAAATGTATGAATGTATATTCCCCATGGAAATGTATGAGTGTATATTCCCCATGGAAATGTATGAGTGTATATTCCCCATGGAAATGTATGAATGTATATTCCCCATGGAAATGTATGAGTGTATATTCCCCATGGAAATGTATGAGTGTATATTTCCCATGGAAATGTATGAATGTATATTCCCCATGGAAATGTATGAATGTATATTCCCCATGGAAATGTATGAATGTATATTCCCCATGGAAATGTATGAATGTATATTCCCCATGGAAATGTATGAATGCATATTCCCCATGGAAATGTATGAATGTATATTCCCCATGGAAATGTATGAATGTATATTCCCCATGGAAATGTATGAATGCATATTCCCCATGGAAATGTATGAATGTATATTCCCCATGGAAATGTATGAATGTATATTCCCCATGGAAATGTATGAATGTATATTCCCCATGGAAATGTATGAGTGTAAATTATCAGCGAATGGAGAAAGATTGTAGAGATATCAACCCATCACAACATAATATAAATGAGATGTCTCAACTCGTGTCTTGGAAATGAAATATTTCTGGGCAGAGCTTTCGAATTCAGGGTCCCAATTGCCCTTAGCGAAACCATCGCTCACATATTGAACTATATGAAACGATGATACTCAACAATGTTACATATACCGGACACGCGGCGCAGTGGTTAACGCACTCGCTTCATGTGATCCGAGAGGTGAAGGGGCATGTCGGACCTGGTTCGATGCTCACCACCGTCCATCTTTCACAGAAGTGTATCGTGATTTATCTCTGTAGTCCAGGCTGATGCTGGGATGGTTCCCACAATATAGTCCACGACCGCTCTCTTCCCACTATCCTTCCCAATGCATAAGAGACCTTCATCTCACCCTTCCATTATCTCATTACTTATCCATTCGACGCCAATAGATCTCATTTCTCATCAAAGTGCATCGTTTGAGTTCAATAGAGAAAGAATGCAATACATAGTTCAGTAGAATTTAATGTCAGTATTAACATTTGTTTTCTCACGAAAATGATAGATTTTGGAAGGTCAACAATGCCACAAGCACTGTAGCCATTCGTATCTGGATCTGGTTCAAAAAGGAATAACGCTGAATGTGACACGCAATCGGAACCTCCGGCCACAAGCTGACCGCAAGAAACCACAGATGGCTTCCATGTCATTACCGTGTGAGTTGTAGCACCTTCTTCACATCATGTTGGAATCGGTTCATGTTGCTACAGTCATAATAATGGAATATATTAATTCGAAGAGAAACATGACTTTAATAATTGTGTGGATCTGAGTGGGTGTGAGAAAAAAAACATGTTGAAAATCATCCCGACCAGCTCGCCGAAGGAATGATTCACTCCACTCCAATACGTGCGCTAGCATCGCTCTGCCATCGCCCAGAAAGTTCAGCTCTGCGTCTTCCAACGAAGTTAGATATTCGAAGGTCTTTGATGATATCTTCATAATTATCACAATCTACCACAAACAGAACTCATATCCCTAGCGTTCTCAGTCAGCGTACTGAGATCGCTAGGCGATCTAAGTTGCCTGTTTCATGACTTGGCCTCCAGTAGGCCTACACTGACTGAGAACGCCAGGGATATGAGTTCTCTTCAAAATGGCAGTCTTGAGTTCCAAGAGGCGCTTTGAGAACGCGAGTGATTCCATTATTACACGAGCGTTTTCAAAATGCCGCTTCCGGTATTTTAGCCGCTCGCAGCGCCAATGTAGTTGGGTGTACTAGAACCCTAATAACACTAGAATTCCTGAGGAGGTACTGAGTCCCTCACATTGGGCATTCTGCGCGCCTGAAGAGCGCCTCGGGACTGCCCGTGTTATTAGGGACAGTTTCGATAATATCATTTCAAGTTCATCCGTAGGCCTATCTGAGTTTTGAATTAGAAGTTCTATGTTTTGATAACCCCAATACATGCTAGATGAACACAATAATTTTGTTCATATCAGTAGAGAATATAATTACCCAATTCAATTTAATTGAAAATACGGACAAAAAATTGAGTTATATAGAATTGGAAACGACAGTCATAGTAGATGTCTTCGTGGTCTAGTTGCTAGCAAGCTAAGTTTTTGTTTTGAAGGTCGTGGTATCGAATCCCGCTATGGTATATCTTTTTTTGTTCTCACTTAGAAGAACATTTTAGCGCTAGACCACTGTTTAATTCATATTATTATAATTTTTATTCAGCTCAACTTTTGTTTTGAATGTATTTTAATGACCTTCCATTGGATAAACTGACAAAATCATCACAATAGGCCCTATACGGGCCAAAAGGCAATTTTACAATATGCCACGAGTATACAGATTAATCGTCAAATGTACTCATGGAATTATTTTGAACAATATATTCATATTCGAATTTAATAGGCCCATTATGTTCTCAAATTTAATAATGAAACTGGATCTGAAACGCTGGTTCAACATTTGTATATTGGAGCAGAATGACTATTGCTGTCTGTTTCATTGTAGCATGAATCTATAAGGATGCAATGGAGAATGTCGGTGAATGTGAATGACAATAAGACGATGGAGTAGAATAAGGCTTTTATTGAGTGCACAAAATGATTAACTCATTATCATATCATCATAGGTCCACCTCTCCATTCCATGATATTATCCAGCCATGATTTAGAGATGAATTTCATGAATTACCACAAATTTCAACTGTTATTTAATATGTGCCAGATATTATTTATTCTCGTGCCTTATTTCATACTGAGATTATCGAGAAAATCAAATGCATTTTTTATCGTATCAAAAATGCGACTCTCTCGAGAAAAAACAATGAGCAAGAAAGAAAGATAGAAGAGTGAATGAAAAAAAAGATAGAAAGGAAGATAAAGAGAAAGGAAGAAAGAGACAATTAAACAGAAACGAATGACACAAAAAATATGAAAGAATGGACAGTGAAGATTATTTTCTATTCATTAGATGAGCGTAGCGAAGCTTTCCATTTCACACCCTAAAAAAATGGGCTTCGTTTTTATGTTTTTATTTTTTTTAATTTTTTAAATGAGTAAATTTTTTTTAAATCTCTTAGAAAACTCCTGGACCCTTACCTAATAAATGTCGTGCTAGTGCCAGCTAGCTCCGAGAGGCTAGGACTTTGATTGGTCAATCTTCACTAGTAGAGCTAGTTGTCATGGCAACGTGTCTGGTCTCTGTGTATTTCCATTGTTGTTAGCACAAAATCCTAGCCCTGCTTGTGAGGTGGGCTTCCAAATGTGATGGAATTATTCAGTCCAAGAGACCGTGAATTTGTTTTCATCATATTTTGTCATTGTTGGTAGCTTTTTTAGTGAGCCTTAACCAATCAGAGTCCTAGCATCTTGGAGCTAGCTAGCTCTAGCACAAAATTTCGAGTGGTTTATTAGGTAAGGGACCTGGACTCAAGACTTGGCCTCCTGGGAGAGAGTGGCCAACTCGGTGACTGTTTTCTATTGGCTACTGGCATATCTCTCGTATGGACGCCATGTTTGGTCCAGGATTCAGATCAGGTGTTTGAGAGCGTGTGCTGGACTGCATTGCATCGGTTGAGAAACCACTTCAGTTGGAAGTTCCGATATCTAATTTACCAGCTGGTGTGTTTACGACCATTTTGGACGAAAACATGAACAAAAAATGGTGTTCTGCGGGGGAGTTGGCCACTCTCTTTCCCAGAATCAAGTGAGTAGCTCAACTCCCACAATTCTCAAGTCGCACAATTTTCAACTCGCACCATTCTCAACTCGCACAATTCTCAACTCGCACAATTCTCAAGTCGCACAATTTTCAACTCGCACCATTCTCAACTCGCATAATTCTCGACTCGCACAATTCTCAACTCGCACAATTCTCAACTCGCACCATTCTCGACTCGCATAATTCTCGACTCGCACAATTCTCAACTCGCACCTTTCTCAACTCACACAATTCTCAACTCGCACCTTTCTCAACTCGCTCATGTGGCTCCGCATCACATGACTACACCCGTTTCTCAATACATATTCTCAGTGGTGAATGTTTCCTCTCAAGACATTATGACGTTTTCATGTTGATAAGTCCAATTTTCACGAACCAAGATCAAATTTTCGATAGAAAAACATTACAATTGTCTTCAATGAATAACGTGTCGAACTGTTGTGTTTTTATTGTAGTGGTATTCGTGGGGCGTGTCTGGCCATACTTGCCCACTGACCATCGCAGAGGTCATGAAAGGTCATATCTTCGATCGGACGTCCACCCAGGTCACCAGGACCGCGGCATGTCGGGTTCGAATCCCAGACCATGTTCTCCTTGCCATGCAGCCAGCTGGAAAACGAACATAGACTGAGAAGATGATGACGATCTATTGGCGTCGGTGGATGATGAATGAGATGATGACGATCTATTGGCGTCGGTGGATGATGAATGAGATGATGGGATGATGAGATATAAGGTTATTTCATCACGTGTATTCGGATAGTGGGGAGGGGTCGGTCGTGGCCTGTTGTTCAAGAACCATCCCAGTATTGACCTGAATGACAGGGGTAAACCACGTAAAACCCCTGTCAAGATGGTCGACCATGGCGGGAATCGAACCCCGGTCTACTGAATGACGGTTCAGTGTGTGAGCCACTCGACCACTCGTATCAGTTTGAATAATTCATACATATTGTATTAGGAATGGTAATTAGACCAATAGGCTGAAAAAGTGGTGAATAGTTCGTTGAGTTAATCAACAGTTGACTTGTCATTTCTATCGGATACGATCTTTCTCGAATGACCAATCAGTCGTTGATTATTATTTGCTCAACGACCCCACTAACAGCTAGGTTATACGGGGGTACGAGTGAGCTGGTGATTATGAATGTATGAAGTGATGATTAGTGGAAGGACATTTACAAAAACCCATGCCTTATGCGGGACTCGAACCCATGCCCACAGTGACTTCAGTTTCTGAAGCGGTGCCTCAGCTGACCGAGCTACCGAGGGTGGCATCAGTCGTTGAGCCTAACAGACACTCTTTAACGGACCATTGAAAAATCGTACCTGAATATGATTATTTCTGCTTACCTTGCCAAGTAGAGGATGTTGCAGTCACAATGCCACGGATTCTTGCCGAGTTTCAGTGATACCAACTTGTTCAAATGATCCAGGGAGCCACCGGGGATTGATTGGAATCTATTACTGTCAAGTTGGCTGCCAGGAAAATTCAAAATATGTATTAAAATACAATATGCCTAAGAAAAATATAACGGAAGATGGCTTCATATTCCATTGTTCTGTCAGCAGAGTCGGAAGTGGTTTCGGAAATGATCCCAAGTTGAGGAGAATAAAGCACAACCCGATTAAATAACAAACATATTTCACTATATCTATATCTATTACGAGAATCGAACGAGACTGGTTCAACCGATTTAGCTGGAAAAATGATCAATTTCAGAGCTGGATAACCCAATTATCATTATTTTTCTACATTGGGTTTTAACCACGCACTATACTGATGACTACGATCTATTGGCGTCAGTGGATGATGAATGAGATGATGGGATGATGTGGTGAAAAGTTATTCAATTATGTGTTTTGGATGGTGGGAAGGAGTCGGTCGTGGCCTGTTGTTGAGGAACCATCCCAGTATCAACCTGAACGACAGAGGGAAACCACGAAAAAACCCTGTCAGGACCGTCGACCATGGCGGGGATCGAACCCTGGTCTCCCGAATGACAGTCCAGTGTGTTACCACTCGGCCACGCGTCTCGGTAGCCCAATTGCCCACAAAGTTTCGTGATTATCAGTTTAATCGTATGACCCGTGCAGCGCGCAAGAACAAACAAACATATAACATCAACACGAAAACAAGAGGGAGTGTGATGAGAGTAGCAACAATAACGATAACAATGATAACAAAAACATAAACATAAGCAACAAGAAAAACAGAGGGAGTGTTGTGAAAGTAACAACAATATCAACTAGGCAAACGCGTTATGTGTTGCCGCGTTGATGGATGAGCTGGAACATATCAACTTATCTTTGGATTGGTTATTATATATATATATATATACACCTTGAGATCCAAACCATAACATCACTGCCATCTTATTTTCCATTATTAATTCATATGATAATGAAGGAGGCTTTGTTTTAATCGTTTAAAATCAAGTGGTGACACTTGTTGCTTTGATTTAATAGGTATCTTCATAGCTTTGAATAATTAACAAAAATTAAATTATATATTTTTTTACATCGAAACGGCTGATTCGATTTCGGTGAAAGTTCGAAATAATTTGTATCATTATCAGATTGAAATTCCCTGGAAATTTGAATCCTCTCAGATGAAATATTCCTCACGATTTTTTCCTTCGGGTTATTCTAATGGGATTTTTGAAAACTTTGGAATAAATTTTCTCAGAAGGGGTTCAACCGATCGCGCCTCAAAACTATACAGTATCGAATTGAATAAGGATACTCGTGTGTGCCAAGTCTCAATTGATTTTGAATTTTCGTCTGACCTGTGGAGCGCGAACAAAAAAAAAAAAAAAAAAATGGCACTTTTTTCCGGGTATGGCAAAATTGAGTCTTCGCTTCGCTCATCCAATAACAACAACAACAGAGGTTGTGTTACGATCGAGTAGAATGGAAGTCTTTGCGGAACCCAATCTGATCAAACCATCATGAATCTACTCACAGTTTCTGCAAGTTGGGGACGCGTGCAAACATGTTGTCAGCGAAACCCTGCAGAAGGTTGTTGTTGAGCAGCAAAGTCGTCAGGTTGTTCAAACACTTGAACGCGTCATCATCCAGACTCTCCAGGTTGTTGTTGAACAGAAACAACTTCTCCAGAGATTCGTTGTCCCTGAAGATTCCATCGGGAAGAGATTCTATGAAGTTGTGTCCCAAGTGAAGTTCCTTGAGAGCGATCAGGTTGTAAAATTCTGGACCGTTGAGCTGAGAAAAAATAATTCTTTTCAGGAAAACGCATCATACTCATGCTTGGTGAGATGAGTAAGTGAAGCCAGGGTCCCATGACGATTTGTTCACGTCTTGTCAATCAAAACATCGGCCAACGGTAACTTTCAACCAATCACGCGTAAGAGAATGCATCGGTTGGAGAGAACGATTTTTTCCCGTCCAAGAAGAGCCAATTCCAACTTTTAACGGACGGCACGGCACTGGACGGGACGGTTTGCAGATGTCGTGCACAGTATCAACAATCGAATATGGAATCGCAACGTCGCATTTCCATTCTATTCCGATATTTCTGTTGGAATCGCGAGCAAAATCACACGCTGTTTCATATTTTGAGGTTATATAAACAATTATTCATTTTCAATGATTAGTTTCGATCTTGAAATGTTCATCGAGGCAATTAGAGAAAATACATGTCCAGGATATTGCCATGTTGATTCATTGATTTCGATGGTTGCCATTGAAAAGTTCTAGTTTTTTCCGATAGGACGTATTATCTTATGTGACGAGAAAAAACAGTATGGAAAAGTGATCTCTTTCACACCAACGATGCTACCCGAAGTTTTGACGGACGACACGTGGAAAAAATCGCCATGAGAACCTGGCTCTATCCATGTTGAACATCATATATACGCATTGATTCTGAAACTAATAATTCAATGCCCTCCTGGACGCTGTTCTGATTGATGTTCCTGTTGGATATTTCAATCGTTCTGCGTCTCAAAAATACTGTGGCGGAAGAGATATTTGTGAATATTCGGGAGAATGTGGACTTTTCTCACACGATCTCGATCACATATCAATCAGCCCTTCATGTGAGTAACTACCAACACAACTCACGTTCATGAATCAGCTCGCTCAATTCAATCTGACTTGATTTCGTTTCACTTCATAAGAGAATGTTGCCAACATCTGAGCGAACGTACACGTCTACACGATTTTGCTTTCATTTGTGAGCAAATTTAGTCCCTCGTATCACCACCAGATTACTCCCGATCGGTAGGTTAATAGATTTAGACGATAAGTTGTGACATATTCTGAACACTGGTAGAATAGGGAGTTGAGCCACCATAAGACACAGGCGAACCAACGCAACCCTCAATACATCTTGGGTGTCGAGTTTGTCAAGAGAGGAAATCAACAGTCTCGCCGAGGGTCTGAGCAGGCCTGTGCGATTCGATAGAGAGGATGATTCAAATATCGATCGATAGAAGAAATCATCTTCACTCACAACCTTTAGTCGAAGGCATTTATACTAAGCAAACTCCTCATGCGTTAACTCGTTGATGGATGAGTTAGACCATATCAACATATCTCTGGTTGGTTATTGATGAGCGTAGCGAAGTCTCCATCCCACTCTTATAGGGCTTTGTCTGTGTTTTTTTTTTCTTTTTTTTTTTGTAAGCACTCCACAGGTCGCAAGGGTTGACTGATCAACATGAAACTTTTTTTGTACACTCAAACTCATCCAACTTAGAACTGTATAGTTTTGGGGATGAATCGGTCAGACCGATTTTGAGAATCATCATCTCAAAGTTTCTAAAAACCCCATAAGATTTGGCTGGGCGGAAAATGTTGAAAAATGAAATCTCTCCAAATGGAATGAAATTCTCTCTAAATGTGTATACATGGATTTTACACATTATTACGATTTTTTAAGCAATTCTGATCAGTTGTTTTGAAGAAGAAAAATGAAATGACTGATAATATTCATAAAATATATCATAAAAATTGTGACAGAATTAAGTTGTCGAGATTCACTGCTTTCTAGATTCAAGAGTTGACCAACAATGAAGTATTTTTTATATGCGTCTAGGTGTGTGGAATACCAGAGTCAATGAAGTGGCAAGAGTAGAACTACTTTAACGACTTTTATAGCTTATTCAGATATCAAGGTGTGTAGAATACCAGAGTCAATAAAGTAGCAAGGGTAGAACTACTTCAAGGACTTTTATACCTTATTCAGATATCTCGCTCATCTTACAACGCATATTTCGCGTTTGACTAGTATATATACATACACCTTGAGATCCGAACAATTACCCTGATTCATGTATTACTCATTCTAATTCATTAACTTTGGTGATGAAGAACTGACCTTGTTCGAATAGTTTCCATCAAAATCTGAGACACTTTTTGCGTGAATTCAATTCGTATCTTAGTAGCTTGGAGTGATATATGAACATAAAACTACATATTTTTCAGCATCAAAACGACCGATCCGATTCAGGTGAAATCTCGGAATGAAGAGTATCATTATGATATGGAGATTTCGTGAAAATTTGGATTCTTTCAGAGGAAATGTTTTCCACGTATTTTTCCCTCCGTTTTATTCTTACTAGGCGAACGCGTTATGTGTTGCCGCGTTGATGGATGAGTTGGAACATATCAACTTATCTTTGGATTGGTTATTATATATACACCTTGAGATCCAAACCATTATATCTCTGCCATCTTATTTTCCATTATTAATTTCCATGATAATGAAGAAGGCTTTGTTTCAATCGTTCACATTTAAGAGGTGACACCTGTGGCTTGAATTTAATTGGTATCTTAATAGCTTTGAGTGATTTAAAAAAATTACATCATATATTTCTTCACATCAAAATGGATGATCTGATTTGAGTGAAAGTTTGGAATAATGTGTATAATTATCATATTAAAATTCCCTAAGAATTTGAAATGTTTCAGATGAAAATTATTCCACGAATAATCTGGGTTATCCTAATGGGATTTTTGAAAATTTTGAAATGAGTTTTCTCAGAAATAGTTCAGACGATTGCGCCTCAAAACTATACAGTATCGAATTAGATAATGACAGTTGTGTTTGACAAGTTTCAGCTGATTTTGAATTTTTTCTGACCTGTGGAGCGCGAACAAAAAAAAAAATCACTTTTTTCGGGTATGGCGAAGTCTTCGCTTCGCTCATCCACTGAGATAAACACAAATAGAATAGGTTCTTGTCAAAGGTTGTGCAACCAATTGCGCTTCAAAACTACACAATGTCGAATCATATGAGGACACTCGTGTATGCTAAGTTTCAACTGAATTTGCACTTCCATTTGACCTGTGGAGCGCGAAAAAACAACATTTTTCTCGAGTTTGGTGAAATGAAATTGAGTCCTCGATCCGCTCATTCAATAATATTCGAAGAGTTGAAAAATGTGATGCGTGGGAATCAAACCCCGGCCACCAGCACGCTAGCCAGACGCCTCACCACAGAGCTAACAGGACAGATCGAGTTATTGCTGGTTATAGGAATATCTGATGGTGTGGGAAATGAGCTCGTTTCGTTCTGAGGCTTGTTTGTCGGAGTCGACGATGTGGGAAATGAGCTAATAATTCACTGCATCTGAAGATATCAATGGTTTATTGATGAGTCATCTCAATACGTCTGAATGTTACAAGATTCAGAAGATAAAGCGACAGAAACGACTTCCATTCTTGTCATAACAATTATGCTTTCGTCACCGCCATCTCGATCATTCAATATGCCAAAGTTCATCCAAGTAGTCCAGTCGCTAAGTGGTATCGATTTGAGGGCCTTGTTAATTTCCTGTCTTGACCTCTCGTCTTGAGTCTTGACCTCTCGTCTTGAGTCTTGACCTCTCGTCTTGAGTCTTGACCTCTCGTCTTGAGTCTGTTATACCAAGCGAGACTACAGGGACTGAGAGAGAGAGAGGATAACTTTGTCACTGTTTTCTATTGGCTACTGGATTATCTCTCGCATGGACGCCATTTCGAGTCCAGGATTCAGATCAGGTGTCTGAGAGCTTGTGCTAGGCTGCATTACATCGGTTAGGAAACAACTTCATTCGAAAGTTCTGACATCTTATTGGCTAACTAAGGTGAGTTTACGACTTTTCTAAACAAAAAAATTGGACCAAAAATGGCGTTCTGCGGGAGAGTTGGCCACGCTCTTCCCCAGTATCCAGCCTATCCAGTTATACCTGTGCTATCCAGTTGGCCGTGAGTTCGAGCACCTGCAGCTTGTGTAGTCCCTGGAACAGTCCCGGTCCCAAGGTCGTCAACCTGTTCTTCCTGAGGGTCAACAGCTCCAGACCTCTCAAGTCGTTAAACAAGTCTCGTGGTAGACTCTCAAGATGGTTCTCGTGGAGTCGCAAGCGTTTCAGTGCCGTTAAACCTACGCATAACGTTAAACTCATTGAACTTTCATCTTCAATGCTGTCGATACGTGATACGGAATATGGAAGGTAGGATCGTTTGGACGGGACATCAAAAAGCGATCACACCACCTCAAAGAATGATTGATGATGATGATGTAACACACTTAACAGACAGTAATGAATGCCAAGTGATGGTTTCAGTGAGAGTGAACAAATAAGCATTCCCATAAGTATGGTAGAAGAGATGATGAACTGTCATATATTTGTATTGGAATACAGAACAGATATTCAGATGACGGTGAATCATGAAGTTTAGTTGATAGTTCAATTGGTGACCATGGTGTCCATCATCATGCACAAACAGAAATCTTCAGAATTTAACAATAAAGAGTTTTTGCTAGGATTATGCCTATCGTAGATTTTTGAATGAGAATTCTATTTAAAAAATATAAACATACTTTTCTTGTTTGTATGATGAATATGATTTGAGTTACGAGCGGACCATCATCAATATGTGATGAATATCGTGTATTTGCTCTTTACCATTCATCACACATCTGTCATTGCTTAGAAGAGAATATGGGCCACTCAAGATGGTAATTGCATTTGATTGATGAATTCACATCTAATCACTATCATGAATATTCTTATTCTTGATTCTCTTATCTGATTCTCAATTCTCAGTGACTGGAAATTCCTATTTCATTTCATCATTACATCCATGTAATAATCAATAATTTCCTGATGGGCTTTAGTCCCCGAAGGCATGTTCATTTAGACTAGTCAAACGCGTTATGTGTTGCCGCGTTGATGGATGAGCTGGAACATATCGACTCATCTTTGCATTGGTCATTATATATATATATATATATATATATATATATATATATATATATATATATATATATATATATATATATATATATATATATGTTTTCCATATATATTCATATATATATATATATATATATATATATATATATATATATATATATATATATAAATATATATATATATATATATATATATATATATATATATATATATATATATATATATATATATATATATAAATATAAATATATATATATATATATATATATATATATATATATATATATATATATATATATATATATATATAAATTACACCTTGAGATCCAAACCAAAACATCACTGCCATCTTAATTTTCATTATCAATTTCTATGATAATGAAAAAGGCTTTGTTTTGATCATTTACAATTGAGTGGTGTCACCTGTAGCTTGGATTCAATGGGTATCTAAATAGCTTTGAATGATTTATAAAAAATTACATCATATATTTGTTTACATGGAAACGGCTGATTTGATTCGAGATAAAGTTAGGAATAATGTAATCATCATCAGATTCAAATTCAATGCGAAATTGAATCCTCTCCGATTAAATATTTTTCCTGATTTTTTTTCTCTGTGTTATTCTCATGGGATTATTGAAAATTTTGAAATTAGTTCTCTCAGAAGTGATTTAACTGATTGTGCCTCAAAACTATACAGTATCGATTCACATAAGGATACTTGTGTGTGCCAAGTTTCAACTGATCTTGAATTTTTGTTTGACCTGTGGAGCGCGAAAAAAAAAGTACTTTGTTTTCGGGTATGGTGAAATTGAGTCTTCGCTCCGCTCATCCAATTACATATTATAGAAGAATATTCTATCTGACACATTGAATTCTTGTGGATTAGATTTCAACAAAGAATAGATTTGTATTTCAATTGTTACTCATTCAGTATTGAAGGCACGGTGCATATGATTCTAGAAATGGAACATCTAGAACTAGGTTAATGCATCTTCATACAGACTATTAGTTCCGATAAGACACGGCATATGCCACCACGCAATCAGCTTTCAATCATCTTCAAATCTATTTCCTAATAACTATCCATAGAACTAGTTTAACTCATCTTTCCTCTACTTTCATATCAATTCGAATGACTCTTAGAATAACTACGAGGAATTATTCATATACGTGTATTCACAAGAGGAGAAATTGTCTACCAACTGGGAAAACGCGTTGTGTGTTGCCTCGTTGACGAATGAGCCAGCTCTTTGGATCAATTAAATATATATATATATATATATATATATATATATATATATATATATATATATATATATATATATATCCACCTTGAGATGCAAACAATTGAGTCACTGCCCTCCCATTTTCTAATTGATGCTATGTTCATAAAAAAGGCCTTGTTCAAGTCGTTTCCAATTTCATTTCAATTCAATTCAATTCAATTAATTTTCATTTCATATCAATTGTTATTACAATCACACTCATATATACATATGATTAAAAAAGTACGACTATTGAAATAAGTCAAGTTATAAATATAATAGTTAATAACGGTATGATGGAAAAAATTGAAATTAAAATTAAAAAACAATCGTGTCAAAGTCATGTGCTTTTATACATTCGTCAACCACATTTAATCACCATTCATTTCCTTTCATTCTCACACAGTAATCACATCTGCAAGTAGAAGCTTTCAAGAATACGTTTATGGTATGAAATGAATGTGAAATAAGGAAACCTCCAACTCTGTCCTTGAATAATACTCTTGAAGTGGTATGTTTTTTTTTAATAGTTGGTGAATTATCGAAAAGGTATAGGTCCCAACAGTTATAGGATCCCGGTCAGCCATTTTGAAACTATTTTTTTGGGATCTTGAGCTTTCACTTCTTGTATCATGATCGTGAATTTGTGAATTTATTATGAATAATTGTGGATTGTCCCATTTGAGAAGCAGTACACTCGGTATATATAAACAAGTCACAGTTAATATCTTTAGTTGACCAAACAGTTTCCTACAAGAATCATCACAATATAATTCACCTATTATTCTAATTGCTTTTTTTTATGGATACAAATATTTTCTGCCTATGATAAGGCACCCCATAGCAATATTCCATATTGTACATGGGATTAAAAATGTGCAAACTATACCGTTGTGCATGTGTCCAAGCTGACTTGGTTCACCAAGGTGCGTAGTGCAAAGCAAGACGATGAAAGCGTCCTGCATGTGTCCAAGCTGACTTGGTTCACCAAAGTTCCTAGTGCAAAGCAAGACGATGAAAGCGTCCTGCATGTGTCCAAGCTGACTTGGTTCACCAAGGTGCGTAGTGCAAAGCAAGACGATGAAAGCGTCCTGCATGTGTCCAAGCTGACTTGGTTCACCAAGGTGCGTAGTGCAAAGCAAGACGATGAAAGCGTCCTGCATGTGTCCAAGCTGACTTGGTTCACCAAGGTGCGTAGTGCAAAGCAAGACGATGAAGGCGTCCTGCATGTGTCCAAGCTGACTTGGTTCACCAAGGTACGTAGTGCAGAGCAAGACGATGGAAGCGTCCTGCATGTGTCCAAGCTGACTTGGTAACCAAGGTGCGTAGTGCAAAGCAAGACGATGAAAGCGTCCTGCATGTGTCCAAGCTGACTTGGTTCACCAAGGTGCGTAGTGCAAAGCAAGACGATGAAAGCGTCCTGCATGTGTCCAAGCTGACTTGGTTCACCAAGGTACGTAGTGCAAAGCAAGACGATGAAAGCGTCCTGCATGTGTCCAAGCTGACTTGGTTCACCAAGGTGCGTATAGTGCAAAGCAAGACGACGAAAGCGTCCTGCATGTGTCCAAGCTGACTTGGTTCACCAAGGTGCGTATAGTGCAGAGCAAGACGATTAAAGCGTCCTGCATGTGTCCGAGCTGACTTGGTTCACCAAGGTGCGTAGTGCAAAGCAAGACGATGAAAGCGTCCTGCATGTGTCCAAGCTGACTTGGTTCACCAAGGTGCGTAGTGCAAAGCAAGACGATGAAAGCGTCCTGCATGTGTCCAAGCTGACTTGGTTCACCAAGGTGCGTATAGTGCAAAGCAAGACGATGAAAGCGACCTGCATGTGTCCAAGCTGACTTGGTTGACCAAGGTGCGTAGTGCAAAGCAAGACGATGAAAGCGTACTGCATGTGTCCAAGCTGACTTGGTTCACCAAGGTGCGTAGTGCAAAGCAAGACGATGAAAGCGTCCTGCATGTGTCCAAGCTGACTTGGTTCACCAAGGTGCGTATAGTGCAGAACGAGAAGATGAAAGCGTCCTGCATGTGTCCAAGCTGACTTGGTTCACCAAGGTGCGTAGTGCGAAACAAAAGACGATGAAAACGTCCTGCATGTGTCCAAGCTGACTTGGTTCACCAAGGTGCGTATAGTGCAGAGCAAGACGATGAAAGCGTCCTGCATGTGTCCAAGCTGACTTGGTTCACCAAGGTGCGTAGTGCGAAGCAAGACGATGAAAGCGTCCTGCATGTGTCCAAGCTGACTTGGTTCACCAAGGTGCGTATAGTGCAGAGTAAGACGATGAAAGCTTCCTGCATGTGTCCAGGCTGACTTGATTCACCAAGGTGCGTATAGTGCAGAGCAAGACGATGAAAACGTCCTGCATGTGTCCAAGCTGACTTGGTTCACCAAGGTGCGTAGTGCGAAGCAAGACGATGAAAGCGTCCTGCATGTGTTCAAGCTGACTTGGTTCACCAAGGTGCGTATAGTGCAGAGTTAGACGATGAAAGCGTCCTGCATGTGTTCAAGCTGACTTGGTTCACCAAGGTGCGTATAGTGCAGAGCAAGACGATGAAAGCGTCCTACATGTGTCCAAGCTGACTTGGTTCACCAAGGTGCGTATAGTGCAGAGTAAGACGATGAAAGCGTCCTGCATGTGTCCAGGCTGACTTGATTCACCAAGGTGCGTATAGTGCAGAGCAAGACGATGAAAACGTCCTGCATGTGTCCAAGCTGACTTGGTTCACCAAGGTGCGTAGTGCGAAGCAAGACGATGAAAGCGTCCTGCATGTGTTCAAGCTGACTTGGTTCACCAAGGTGCGTATAGTGCAGAGCAAGACGATGAAAGCGTCCTACATGTGTCCAAGCTGACTTGGTTCACCAAGGTGCGTATAGTGCAGAGTAAGACGATGAAAGCGTCCTGCATGTGTTCAAGCTGACTTGGTTCACCAAGGTGCGTATAGTGCAGAGCAAGACGATGAAAGCGTCCTGCATGTGTCCAAGCTGACTTGGTTCACCAAGGTGCGTATAGTGCAGAGTAAGACGATGAAAGCGTCCTGCATGTGTCCAGGCTGACTTGATTCACCAAGGTGCGTATAGTGCAGAGCAAGACGATGAAAACGTCCTGCATGTGTCCAAGCTGACTTGGTTCACCAAGGTGCGTAGTGCGAAGCAAGACGATGAAAGCGTCCTGCATGTGTCCAAGCTGACTTGGTTCACCAAGGTGCGTATAGTGCAGAGTAAGACGATGAAAGCGTCCTGCATGTGTTCAAGCTGACTTGGTTCACCAAGGTGCGTAGTGCGAAGCAAGACGATGAAAGCGTCCTGCATGTGTCCAAGCTGACTTGGTTCACCAAGGTGCGTATAGTGCAGAGTAAGACGATGAAAGCGTCCTGCATGTGTCCAGGCTGACTTGATTCACCAAGGTGCGTATAGTGCAGAGCAAGACGATGAAAACGTCCTGCATGTGTCCAAGCTGACTTGGTTCACCAAGGTGCGTAGTGCGAAGCAAGACGATGAAAGCGTCCTGCATGTGTCCAAGCTGACTTGGTTCACCAAGGTGCGTATAGTGCAGAGTAAGACGATGAAAACGTCCTGCATGTGTCCAAGCTGACTTGGTTCACCAAGGTGCGTAGTGCAAAGCAAGACGATGAAAGCGTCCTGCATGTGTTCAAGCTGACTTGGTTCACCAAGGTGCGTATAGTGCAGAGCAAGACGATGAAAGCGTCCTGCATGTGTCCAAGCTGACTTGGTTCACCAAGGTGCGTATAGTGCAGAGCAAGACGATGAAAGCGTCCTGCATGTGTCCAAGCTGACTTGGTTCACCAAGGTGCGTAGTGCAAAGCAAGACGATGAAAGCGTCCTGCATGTGTCCAAGCTGACTTGGTTGACCAAGGTGCGTAGTGCAAAGCAAGACGATGAAAGCGTCCTGCATGTGTCCAAGCTGACTTGATTCACCAAGGTGCGTATAGTGCAGAGCAAGACGATGAAAGCGTCCTGCATGTGTCCAAGCTGACTTGGTTGACCAAGGTGCGTAGTGCAAAGCAAGACGATGAAAGCGTCCTGCATGTGTCCAGGCTGACTTGATTCACCAAGGTGCGTATAGTGCAGAGCAAGACGATGGAAGCGTCCTGCATGTGTCCGAGCTGACTTGGTTCACCAAGGTGCGTAGTGCAAAGCAAGACGATGAAAGCGTCCTGCATATGTCCAAGCTGACTTGGTTCACCAAGGTGCGTAGTGCAAAGCAAGACGATGAAAGCGTCCTGCATGTGTCCAAGCTGACTTGGTTCACCAAGGTGCGTATAATGCAGAGCAAGACGATGAAAGCGTCCTGCATGTGTCCAGGCTGACTTGGTTCACCAAGGTGCGTAGTGCAAAGCAAGACGATGAAAGCGTCATGCATGTGTCCAAGCTGACTTGGTTTACCAAGGTGCGTGGTGCAAAGCAAGACGATGAAAGCGTCCTGCATGTGTCCAAGCTGACTTGGTTCACCAAGGTGCGTAGTGCAAAGCAAGACGATGAAAGTGTCCTGCATGTGTCCAAGCTGACTTGGTTTACCAAGGTGCGTGGTGCAAAGCAAGACGATGAAAGCGTCCTGCATGTGTCCAAGCTGACTTGGTTCACCAAGGTGCGTGGTGCAAAGCAAGACGATGAAAGCGTCCTGCATGTGTCCAAGCTGACTTGGTTCACCAAGGTGCGTAGTGCAAAGCGAGACGATTAAAGCGTCCTGCATGTGTCCGAGCTGACTTGGTTCACCAAGGTGCGTAGTGCAAAGCAAGACGATGAAAGCGTCCTGCATGTGTCCAAGCTGACTTGGTTCACCAAGGTGCGTATAGTGCGGAGCAAGACGATGAAAGCGTCCTGCATGTGTCCAAGCTGACTTGGTTCACCAAGGTGCGTATAGTGCAGAGCAAGACGATGAAAGCGTCCTGCATGTGTCCAAGCTGACTTGGTTCACCAAGGTGCGTAGTGCAAAGCAAGACGATGAAAGCGTCCTGCATGTGTCCAAGCTGACTTGGTTCATCAAGGTGCGTAGTGCAAAGCAAAACGATGGAAGCGTCCTGCATGTGTCCAAGCTGACTTGGTTCACCAAGGTGCGTATGGTGCAAAGCAAGACGATGAAAGCGGCCTGCATGTGTCCAAGCTGACTTGGTTCACCAAGGTGCATAGTGGAAAGCAAGACGATGAAAGCGTCCTGCATATGTCCAAGCTGACTCGGTTCACCAAGGTGCGTAGTGCAAAGCAATACGATGAAAGCGTCCTGCATGTGTCCAAGCTGACTTGGTTCACCAAGGTGCGTATAGTGCAAAGCAAGACGATGAAAGCGTCCTGCATGTGTCCAAGCTGACTTGGTTCACCAAGGTGCGTATAGTGCAAAGCAAGACGATGAAAGCGTCCTGCATGTGTCCAAGCTGACTTGGTTCACCAAGGTGCATAGTGGAAAGCAAGACGATGAAAGCGTCCTGCATATGTCCAAGCTGACTCGGTTCACCAAGGTGCGTATTGCAAAGCAATACGATGAAAGCGTCCTGCATGTGTCCAAGCTGACTTGGTTCACCAAGGTGCGTATAGTGCAAAGCAAGACGATGAAAGCGTCCTGCATGTGCCCAAGCTGACTTGGTTCACCAAAGTGCGTATAGTGCAAAGCAAGACGATGAAAGCGTCCTGCATGTGTCCAAGCTGACTTCGTTCACCAAGGTGCGTATGGTGCAAAGCAAGACGATGAAAGCGTCCTGCATGTGCCCAAGCTGACTTGGTTCACCAAAGTGCGTATAGTGCAAAGCAAGACGATGAAAGCGTCCTGCATGTGTCCAAGCTGACTTGGTTCACCAAGGTGCGTAGTGCAAAGCAAGACGATGAAAGCGTCCAGCATGTGTCCAAGCTTACTTGGTTAACCAAGGTGCGTAGTGCAAAGCAAGACGATGAAAGCGTCCTGCATGTGTCCAAGCTGACTTGGTTCACCAAGGTGCGTATAGTGCAAAGCAAGACGATGAAAGCCTCCTGCATCTGTCCAAGCTGACTTGGTTCACCAAGGTGCGTAGTGCAAAGCAAGAAAATGAAAACGTCCTGCATGTGTCCAAGCTGACTTGGTTCACCAAGGTGCGTAGTGCAAAGCAAGACGATGAAAGCGTCCTGCATGTGTCCAAGCTGACTTGGTTCACCAAGGTGCGTATAGTGCAAAGCAAGACGATGAAAGCGTCCTGCATGTGTCCAAGCTGACTTAATTCACCAAGGTGCGTAGTGCAAAGCAAGACGATGAAAGCGTCCTGCATGTGTCCAAGCTGACTTGGTTCACCAAGGTGCGTAGTGCAAAGCAAGACGATGAAAGCGTCCTGCATGTGTCCAAGCTGACTTGGTTCACCAAGGTGCGTAGTGCAAAGCAAGACGATGAAAGCGTCCTGCATGTGTCCAAGCTGACTTGGTTCACCAAGGTGCGTAGTGCAAAGCAAGACGATGAAAGCGTCCTGCATGTGTCCAAGCTGACTTGGTTCACCAAGGTGCGTAGTGCAAAGCAAGACGATGAAAGCGTCCTGCATGTGTCCAAGCTGACTTGGTTCACCAAGGTGCGTGGTGCAAAGCAAGACGATGAAAGCGTCCTGCATGTGTCCAAGCTGACTTGGTTCATCAAGGTGCGTAGTGCAAAGCAAGACGATGGAAGCGTCCTGCATGTGTCCAAGCTGACTTGGTTCACCAAGGTGCGTAGTGCAAAGCAAGACGATGAAAGCGTCCTGCATGTGTCCAAGCTGACTTGGTTCACCAAGGTGCGTGGTGCAAAGCAAGACGATGAAAGCGTCCTGCATGTGTTCAAGCTGACTTGGTTCACCAAGGTGCGTAGTGCAGAGCAAGACGATGAAAGCGTCCTGCATGTGTCCAAGCTGTCTTGGTTCACCAAGGTGTGTAGTGCAAAGCAAGACGATGAAAGCGTCCTGCATGTGTCCAAGCTGACTTGGTTCACCAAAGTGCGTAGTGCAAAGCAAGACGATGAAAGCGTCCTGCATGTGTCCAAGCTGACTTGGTTCACCAAGGTGCGTAGTGCAAAGCAAGACGATGAAAGCGTCCTGCATGTGTCCAAGCTGACTTGGTTCACCAAGGTGCGTAGTGCAAAGCAAGACGATGAAAGCGTCCTGCATGTGTCCAAGCTGACTTGGTTCACCAAGGTGCGTGGTGCAAAGCAAGACGATGAAAGCGTCCTGCATGTGTCCAAGCTGACTTGGTTCACCAAGGTGCGTATAGTGCAAAGCAAGACTATGAAAGCGTCCTGCATGTGTCCAAGCTGACTTGGTTCACCAAGGTGCGTAGTGCAAAGCAAGACGATGAAAGCGTCCTGCATGTGTCCAAGCTGACTTGGTTCACCAAGGTGCGTAGTGCAAAGCAAGACGATGAAAGCGTCCTGCATGTGTCCAAGCTGACTTGGTTCACCAAGGTGCGTGGTGCAAAGCAAGACCATGAAAGCGTCCTGCAGGTGTCCAAGCTGACTTGGTTCACCAAGGTGCGTAGTGCAAAGCCATACCATGAAAGTGTCCTGCATGTGTCCAAGCTGACTTGGTTCACCAAGGTGCGTGGTGCAAAGCAAGACGATGAAAGTGTCCTGCATGTGTCCATGCTGACTTGGTTCACCAAGGTGCGTAGTGCAAAGCAAGACGATGGAAGCGTCCTGCATGTGTCCAAGCTGACTTGGTTCACCAAGGTGCGTAGTGCAAAGCAAGACGATGAAAGCGTCCCGCTTGTGTCCAAGCTGGCTTGGTTCACCAAGGTCCGTATAGTGCAAAGCAAGACGATGAAAGCGTCCTGCATGTGTCCAAGCTGACTTGGTTCATCAAGGTGCGTAGTGCAAAGGAAGACGAAGAAAGCGTCCTGCATGTGTCCAAGCTGACTTGGTTCACCAAGGTGCGTAGTGCAAAGCAAGACGATGAGAGCGTCCCGCATGTGTCCAAGCTGACTTGGTTCACCAAGGTGCGTATAGTGCAAAGCAAGACGATGAAAGCGTCCTGCATGTGTCCAAGCTGACTTGGTTCACCAAGGTGCGTAGTGCAAAGCAAGACAATGAAAGCGTCCTGCATATGTCCAAGCTGACTTGGTTCACCAAGGTGCGTAGTGCAGAGCAAGACGATGTAAGCGTCCTGCATGTGTCCAAGCTGACTTGGTTCACCAAGGTGCGTATAGTGCAAAGCAAGACGATTAAAGCGTCCTGCATGTGTTCAAGCTGACTTGGTTCACCAAGGTGCGTAGTGCAAAGCAAGACGATGAAAGCGTAGTGCATGTGTCCGAGCTGACTTGGTTCACCAAGGTGCGTAGTGCAAAGCAAGACGATGGAAGCGTCCTGCATGTGTATGAGCTGACTTGGTTCACCAAGGTGCGTATAGTGCAAAGCAAGACGATGAAAGCGTCCTGCATGTGTCCAAGCTGACTTGATTCACCAAGGTGCGTAGTGTAAAGCAAGACAATGAAAGCGTCCTGCATGTGTCCAAGCTGACTTGGTTCACCAAGGTGCGTATAGTGCAGAGCAAGACGATGGAAGCGTCCTGCATGTGTCCAAGCTGACTTGGTTCACCAAGGTGCGTATAGTGCAGAGCAAGACTATGAAAGCGTCCTGCATGTGTCCAAGCTGACTTGGTTCACCAAGGTCCGTATTGCAAAGCAAGACGATGCAAGCGTCCTGCATGTGTATAAGCTGACTTGGTTCACCAAGGTGCGTAGTGCAAAGCAAGACAATGAAAGCGTCCTGCATGTGTCCAAGCTGACTTGGTTCACCAAGGTGCGTATAGTGCAGAGCAAGACGATGGAAGCGTCCTGCATGTGTCCAAGCTGACTTGGTTCACCAAGGTGCGTATAGTGCAAAGCAAGACTGTGAAAGCGTCCCGCATGTGTCCAAGCTGACTTGGTTCACCAAGGTGCGTATTGCAAAGCAAGACGATGAAAGCGTCCTGCATGTGTCTAAGCTGACTTGGTTCACCAAGGTGCGTAGTGCAAAGCAAGACGATGAAAGCGTAGTGCATGTGTCCAAGCTGACTTGGTTCACCAAGGTGCGTAGTGCGAAGCAAGACGATGAAAGCGTCCTGCATGTGTACAAGCTGACTTGGTTCACCAAGGTGCGTATAGTGCAGAGCAAGACGATGGAAGCGTCCTGCATGTGTCCAAGCTGACTTGGTTCACCAAGGTGCGTATAGTGCAGAGCAAGACGATGGTAGCGTCCTGCATGTGTCCAAGCTGACTTGGTTCACCAAGGTGCGTAGTGCAAAGCAAGACGATGAAAGCGTAGTGCATGTGTCCAAGCTGACTTGGTTCACCAAGGTGCGTATAGTGCAGAGTAAGACGATGAAAGCGTCCTGCATGTGTCCAAGCTGACTTGGTTCACCAAGGTGCGTAGTGCAGAGCAAGACGATGAAAGCGTCCTGCATGTGTCCAAGCTGACTTGGTTCACCAAGGTGCGTATAGTGCAGAGTAAGAAGATGAAAGCGTCCTGCATGTGTCCAAGCTGACTTGGTTCACCAAGGTGCGTATAGTGCAGAGCAAGACGATGGAAGCGTCCTGCATGTGTCCAAGCTGATTTGGTTCACCAAGGTGCGTAGTGCAGAGCAAGACGATGAAAGCGTCCTGCATGTGTCCAAGCTGACTTGGTTCACCAAGGTGCGTATAGTGCGAAGCAAGACGATGAAAGCGTCCTGCATGTGTCCAAGCTGACTTGGTTCACCAAGGTGCGTAGTGCAATGCAAGGCGATGAAAGCGTCCTGCATGTGTCCAAGCTGACTTGGTTCACCAAGGTGCGTAGTGCAAAGCAAGACGATGAAAGCGTCCTGCATGTGTCCAAGCTGACTTGGTTCACCAAGGTGCGTATAGTGCGGAGCAAGACGATGAAAGCGTCCTGCATGTGTCCAAGCTGACTTGGTTCACCAAGGTGCGTAGTGCGAAGCAAGACAATGAAAGCGTCCTGCATGTGTCCGAGCTGACTTGGTTCACCAAGGTGCGTAGTGCAAAGCAAGACGATGAAAGCGTCCTGCATGTGTCCAAGCTGACTTGATTCACCAAGGTGCGTATAGTGCAAAGCAAGACGATGAAAGAGTCCTGCATGCGTCCAAGCTGACTCGGTTCACCAAGGTGCGTAGTGCGAAGCAGGACGATGAAAGCGTCCTGCATGTGTCCAAGCTGACTTGGTTCACCAAGGTGCGTAGTGCGAAGCAAGACGATGAAAGCGTCCTGCATGTGTCCAAGCTGACTTGGTTCACCAAGGTGCGTAGTGCAAAGCAAGACGATGAAAGCGTCCTGCATGTGTCCAAGCTGACTTGGTTCACCAAGGTGCGTAGTGCGTAGCAAGACGATGAAAGCGTCCTGCATGTTTCCAAGCTGACTTGGTTCACCAAGGTGCGTAGTGCAAAGCAAGAAGATGAAAGCGTCCTGCATGTGTCTAAGCTGAATTGGTTCATCAAGGTGCGTAGTGCAAAGCAAGACAATGAAAGCGTCCTGCATGTGTCCAAGCTGACTTGGTTCACCAAGGTGCGTAGTGCAGAGCAAGACGATGAAAGCGTCCTGCATGCGTCCAAGCTGACTCGGTTCACCAAGGTGCGTAGTGCAAAGCAAGACGATTAAAGCGTCCTGCATGTGTCCAAGCTGACTTGGTTCACCAATGTGCGTAGTGCAAAGCAAGACGATGAAAGCGTCCTGCATGTGTCCAAGCTGACTTGGTTCACCAAGGTGCGTAGTGCAAAGCAAGACGATGAAAGCGTCCTGCATGTGTCCAAGCTGACTTGGTTCACCAAGGTGCGTATAATGCAGAGCAAGACGATGAGAGCGTCCTGCATGTGTCCAAGCTGACTTGGTTCACCAAGGTGCGTATGGTGCAAAGCAAGACGATGAAAGCGTCCTGCATGTGTCCAAGCTGACTTGGTTCACCAAAGTGCGTATAGTGCAAAGCAAGACGATGCAGGCGTCCTGCATGTGTCCAAGCTGACTTGGTTCACCAAGTTGCGTAGTGCAAAGCAAGACGATGAAAGCGTCCTGCATGTGTCCAAGCTGACTTGGTTCACCAAGGTGCGTAGTGCAAAGCAAGACGATGAAAGCGTCCTGCATGTGTCCAAGCTGACTTGGTTCACCAAGGTGCGTGGTGCAAAGCAAGACGATGAAAGCGTCCTGCATGTGTCCAAGCTGACTTGGTTCACCAAGGTGCGTATTGCAAAGCAAGACGATGAAAGCGTCCTGCATGTGTCCAAGCTGACTTGGTTCACCAAGGTGCGTAGTGCAAAGCAAGACAATGAAAGCGTCCTGCATGTGTCCAAGCTGACTTGGTTCACCAAGGTGCGTATAGTGCAGAGCAAGACGATGGAAGCGTCCTGCATGTGTCCAAGCTGACTTGGTTCACCAAGGTGCGTAGTGCAAAGCAAGACGATGAAAGCGTCCTGCATGTGTCCAAGCTGACTTGGTTCACCAAGGTGCGTAGTGCAAAGCAAGACGATGAAAGCGTCCTGCATGCGTCCAAGCTGACTTGGTTCACCAAGGTGCGTAGTGCAAAGCAAGACGATGAAAGCGTCATGCATGTGTCCAAGCTGACTTGGTTCACCAAGGTGCGTAGTGCAAAGCAAGACGATGAAAGCGTCCTGCATGTGTCCAAGCTGACTTGGTTCACCAAGGTGCGTAGTGCAAAGCAAGACGATGAAAGCGTCCTGCATGCGTCCAAGCTGACTCGGTTCACCAAGGTGCGTAGTGCAAAGCAAGACGATGAAAGCGTCCTGCATGTGTCCAAGCTGACTTGGTTCACCAAAGTGCGTATAGTGCAAAGCAAGACGATGAAAGCGTCCTGCATGTGTCCAAGCTGACTTGGTAACCAAGGTGCGTATAATGCAGAGCAAGACGATGAAAGCGTCCTGCATGTGTCCAAGCTGACTTGGTTCAACAAGGTGCGTATAGTGCTAAGCAAGACGATGAAAGCGTCCTGCATGTGTCCAAGCTGACTTGGTTCACCAAAGTGCGTATAGTGCAAAGCAAGACGATGGAAGCGTCCTGCATGTGTCCAAGCTGACTTGGTTCACCAAGGTGCGTAGTGCAAAGCAAGACGATGAAAGCGTCCTGCATGTGTCCAAGCTGACTTGGTTCACCAAGGTGCGTATAGTGCAGAGCAAGACGATGAAAGCGTCCTGCATGTGTCCAAGCTGACTTGGTTCACCAAGGTGCGTAGTGCAACGCGAGACGATGAAGGCGTCCTGCATGTGTCCAAGCTGACTTGGTTCACCAAAGTGCGTATAGAGCAAAGCAAGACGATGAAAGTGTCCTGCATGTGTCCAAGCTGTCTTGGTTCACCAAGGTGCGTCTAGTGCAAAGCAAGACTGTGAAAGCGTCCTGCATGTGTCCAAGCTGACTTGGTTCACCAAAGTGCGTATAGTGCAAAGCAAGACGATGAAAGCGTCCTGCATGTGTCCAAGCTGACTTGGTAACCAGGGTGCGTATAATGCAGAGCAAGACGATGAAAGCGTCCTGCATGTGTCCAAGCTGACTTGGTTCAACAAGGTGCGTATAGTGCAAAGCAAGACGATGAAAGCGTCCTGCATGTGTCCAAGCTGACTTGGTTCACCAAAGTGCGTATAGTGCAAAGCAAGACGATGAAAGCGTCCTGCATGTGTCCAAGCTGACTTGGTTCACCAAGGTGCGTATAGTGCAAAGCAAGACGATGAAAGCGTCCTGCATGTGTCCAAGCTGACTTGGTTCACCAAGGTGCGTATAGTGCAAAGCAAGACGAAGAAAGCGTCCTGCATGTGTCCAAGCTGACTTGGTTCACCAAGGTGCGTAGTGCAAAGCAAGACGATGAAAGCGTACTGCATGTGTCCAAGCTGACTTGGTTCACCAAGGTGCGTATAGTGCAAAGCAAGACGATGAAAGCGTCCTGCATGTGTCCAAGCTGACTTGGTTCACCAAGGTGCGTAGTGCAAAGCAAGACGATGAAAGCGTCCTGCATGTGTCCAAGCTGACTTGGTTCACCAAGGTGCGTATAGTGCAAAGCAAGACTGTGAAAGCGTCCTGCATGTATCCAAGCTGACTTGGTTCAACAAGGTGCGTATAGTGCAAAGCAAGACGATGAAAGCGTCCTGCATGTGTCCAAGCTGACTTGGTTCACCAAAGTGCGTTTAGTGCAAAGCAAGACGATGAAAGCGTCCTGCATGTGTCCAAGCTGACTTGGTAACCAAGGTGCGTATAATGCAGAGCAAGACGATGAAAGCGTCCTGCATGTGTCCAAACTGACTTGGTTCACCAAAGTGCGTATAGTGCAAAGCAAGACGATGAAAGCGTCATGCATGTGTCTAAGCTGACTTGGTTCACCAAGGTGCGTATAGTGCAAAGCAAGACTGTGAAAGCGTCCTGCATGTATCCAAGCTGACTTGGTTCACCAAGGTGCGTAGTGCAAAGCAAGACGATGAAAGCGTCCTGCATGTGTCCAAGCTGACTTGGTTCACCAAGGTGCGTATAGTGCAAAGCAAGACGATGAAAGCGTCCTGCATGTGTCCAAGCTGACTTGGTTCACCAAGGTGCGTATAGTGCAAAGCAAGACGATGAAAGCGTCCTGCATGTGTCCAAGCTGACTTGGTTCACCAAGGTGCGTAGTGCAAAGCAAGACGATGAAGGCGTCCTGCATGTGTCCAAGCTGACTTGGTTCACCAAGGTGCGTAGTGCAAAGCAAGACGATGAAGGCGTCCTGCATGTGTCCAAGCTGACTTGGTTCACCAAGGTGCGTAGTGCAAAGCAAGACGATGAAGGCGTCCTGCATGTGTCCAAGCTGACTTGGTTCACCAAGGTGCGTAGTGCAAAGCAAGACGATGAAGGCGTCCTGCATGTGTCCAAGCTGACTTGGTTCACCAAGGTGCGTAGTGCAAAGCAAGACGATGAAGGCGTCCTGCATGTGTCCAAGCTGACTTGGTAACCAAGGTGCGTAGTGCAAAGCAAGACGATGAAAGCGTCCTGCATGTGTCCAAACTGACTTGGTTCACCAAAGTTCGTATAGTGCAAAGCAAGACGATGAAAGCGTCCTGCATGTGTCCAAGCTGACTTGGTTCACCAAGGTGCGTATAGTGCAAAGCAAGACTGTGAAAGCGTCCTGCATGTATCCAAGCTGACTTGGTTCACCAAGGTGCGTAGTGCAAAGCAAGACGATGAAAGCGTCCTGCATGTGTCCAAGCTGACTTGGTTCACCAAGGTGCGTATAGTGCAAAGCAAGACGATGAAAGCGTCCTGCATGTGTCCAAGCTGACTTGGTTCACCAAGGTGCGTATAGTGCAAAGCAAGACGATGAAAGCGTCCTGCATGTGTCCAAGCTGACTTGGTTCACCAAGGTGCGTAGTGCAAAGCAAGACGATGAAGGCGTCCTGCATGTGTCCAAGCTGACTTGGTTCACCAAGGTGCGTAGTGCAAAGCAAGACGATGAAGGCGTCCTGCATGTGTCCAAGCTGACTTGGTTCACCAAGGTGCGTAGTGCAAAGCAAGACGATGAAGGCGTCCTGCATGTGTCCAAGCTGACTTGGTTCACCAAGGTGCGTAGTGCAAAGCAAGACGATGAAGGCGTCCTGCATGTGTCCAAGCTGACTTGGTTCACCAAGGTGCGTAGTGCAAAGCAAGACGATGAAGGCGTCCTGCATGTGTCCAAGCTGACTTGGTTCACCAAGGTGCGTAGTGCAAAGCAAGACGATGAAAGCGTCCTGCATGTGTCCAAGCTGACTTGGTTCACCAAGGTGCGTAGTGCAAAGCAAGACGATGAAAGCGTCCTGCATGTGTCCAAGCTTACTTGGTTCACCAAGGTGCGTAGTGCAAAGCAAGACGATGAAAGCGTCCTGCATGTGTCCAAGCTGACTTGGTTCACCAAGGTGCGTATAGTGCAAAGCAAGACGATGAAAGCGTCCTGCATCTGTCCAAGCTGACTTGGTTCACCAAGGTGCGTAGTGCAAAGCAAGACGATGAAAACGTCCTGCATGTGTCCAAGCTGACTTGGTTCACCAAGGTGCGTATTGCAAAGCAAGACGATGAAAGCATCCTGCATGTGTCCAAGCTGACTTGGTTCACCAAGGTGCGTATAGTGCAAAGCAAGACGATGAAAGCGTCCTGCATGTGTCCAAGCTAACTTGGTTCACCAAGGTGCGTGGTGCAAAGCAAGACGATAAAAGCGTCCTGCATGTGTCCAAGCTGACTTGGTTCACCAAGGTGCGTAGTGCAAAGCAAGACGATGAAAGCGTCCTGCATGTGTCCAAGCTGACTTGGTTCATCAAGGTGCGTAGTGCAAAGCAAGACGATGAAAGCGTCCTGCATGTGTCCAAGCTGACTTGGTTCACCAAGGTGCGTAGTGCAAAGCAAGACGATGAAAGCGTCCTGCATGTGTCCAAGCTGACTTGGTTCACCAAGGTGCGTAGTGCAAAGCAAGACGATGAAAGCGTCCTGCATATGTCCAAGCTGACTTGGTTCAACAAGGTGCGTAGTGCAAAGCAAGACGATGAAAGCGTCCTGCATGTGTCCAAGCTGACTTGGTTCACCAAGGTGCGTAGTGCAAAGCAAGACGATTAAAGCGTCCTGCATGTGTCGAAGCTGACTTGGTTCACCAAGGTGCGTAGTGCAAAGCAAGACGATGAAAGCGTCCTGCATGTGTCCAAGCTGACTTGGTTCACCAAGGTGCGTAGTGCAAAGCAAGACGATGAAAGCGTCCTGCATGTGTCCAAGCTGACTTGGTTCACCAAGGTGCGTGGTGCAAAGCAAGACGATGAAAGCGTCCTGCATGTGTCCAAGCTGACTTGGTTCACCAAGGTGCGTATTGCAAAGCAAGACGATGAAAGCGTCCTGCATGTGTCCAAGCTGACTTGGTTCACCAAGGTGCGCAGTGCAAAGCAAGAAAATGAAAGCGTCCTGCATGTGTCCAAGCTGACTTGGTTCACCAAGGTGCGTATAGTGCAGAGCAAGACGATGGAAGCGTCCTGCATGTGTCCAAGCTGACTTGGTTCACCAAGGTGCGTAGTGCAAAGCAAGACGATGAAAGCGTCCTGCATGTGTCCAAGCTGACTTGGTTCACCAAGGTGCGTAGTGCAAAGCAAGACGATGAAAGCGTCCTGCATGCGTCCAAGCTGACTTGGTTCACCAAGGTGCGTAGTGCAAAGCAAGACGATGAAAGCGTCCTGCATGTGTCCAAGCTGACTTGGTTCACCAAGGTGCGTAGTGCAAAGCAAGACGATGAAAGCGTCCTGCATGTGTCCAAGCTGACTTGGTTCACCAAGGTGCGTAGTGCAAAGCAAGACGATGAAAGCGTCCTGCATGCGTCCAAGCTGACTCGGTTCACCAAGGTGCGTAGTGCAAAGCAAGACGATGAAAGCGTCCTGCATGTGTCCAAGCTGACTTGGTTTACCAAAGTGCGTATAGTGCAAAGCAAGACGATGAAAGCGTCCTGCATGTGTCCAAGCTGACTTGGTAACCAAGGTGCGTATAATGCAGAGCAAGACGATGAAAGCGTCCTGCATGTGTCCAAGCTGACTTGGTTCAACAAGGTGCGTATAGTGCAAAGCAAGACGATGAAAGCGTCCTGCATGTGTCCAAGCTGACTTGGTTCACCAAAGTGCGTATAGTGCAAAGCAAGACGATGGAAGCGTCCTGCATGTGTCCAAGCTGACTTGGTTCACCAAGGTGCGTAGTGCAAAGCAAGACGATGAAAGCGTCCTGCATGTGTCCAAGCTGACTTGGTTCACCAAGGTGCGTATAGTGCAGAGCAAGACGATGAAAGCGTCCTGCATGTGTCCAAGCTGACTTGGTTCACCAAGGTGCGTAGTGCAAAGCAAGACGATGAAGGCGTCCTGCATGTGTCCAAGCTGACTTGGTTCACCAAAGTGCGTATAGAGCAAAGCAAGACGATGAAAGTGTCCTGCATGTGTCCAAGCTGTCTTGGTTCACCAAGGTGCGTCTAGTGCAAAGCAAGACTGTGAAAGCGTCCTGCATGTGTCCAAGCTGACTTGGTTCACCAAAGTGCGTATAGTGCAAAACAAGACGATGAAAGCGTCCTGCATGTGTCCAAGCTGACTTGGTAACCAGGGTGCGTATAATGCAGAGCAAGACGATGAAAGCGTCCTGCATGTGTCCAAGCTGACTTGGTTCAACAAGGTGCGTATAGTGCAATGCAAGACGATGAAAGCGTCCTGCATGTGTCCAAGCTGACTTGGTTCACCAAAGTGCGTATAGTGCAAAGCAAGACGATGAAAGCGTCCTGCATGTGTCCAAGCTGACTTGGTTCACCAAGGTGCGTATAGTGCAAAGCAAGACGATGAAAGCGTCCTGCATGTGTCCAAGCTGACTTGGTTCACCAAGGTGCGTATAGTGCAAAGCAAGACGAAGAAAGCGTCCTGCATGTGTCCAAGCTGACTTGGTTCACCAAGGTGCGAAGTGCAAAGCAAGACGATGAAAGCGTACTGCATGTGTCCAAGCTGACTTGGTTCACCAAGGTGCGTATAGTGCAAAGCAAGACGATGAAAGCGTCCTGCATGTGTCCAAGCTGACTTGGTTCACCAAGGTGCGTAGTGCAAAGCAAGACGATGAAAGCGTCCTGCATGTGTCCAAGCTGACTTGGTTCACCAAGGTGCGTAGTGCAAAGCAAGACGATGGAAACGTTCTGCATGTGTCCAAGCTGACTTGGTTCACCAAGGTGCGTAGTGCAAAGCAAGACGATGAAAGCGTCCTGCATGTGTCCAAGCTGACTTGGTTCACCAAGGTGCGTAGTGCAATGCAAGACGATGAAAGCGTCCTGCATGTGTCCAAGCTGACTTGGTTCACCAAGGTGCGTATAGTGCAAAGCAAGACGATGAAAGCGTCCTGCATGTGTCCAAGCTGACTTGGTTCACCAAGGTGCGTAGTGCAAAGCAAGACGATGAAAGCGTCCTGCATGTGTCCAAACTGACTTGGTTCACCAAAGTGCGTATAGTGCAAAGCAAGACGATGAAAGCGTCCTGCATGTGTCCAAGCTGACTTGGTTCACCAAGGTGCGTATAGTGCAAAGCAAGACTGTGAAAGCGTCCTGCATGTATCCAAGCTGACTTGGTTCAACAAGGTGCGTATAGTGCAAAGCAAGACGATGAAAGCGTCCTGCATGTGTCCAAGCTGACTTGGTTCACCAAAGTGCGTTTAGTGCAAAGCAAGACGATGAAAGCGTCCTGCATGTGTCCAAGCTGACTTGGTAACCAAGGTCCGTATAATGCAGAGCAAGACGATGAAAGCGTCCTGCATGTGTCCAAACTGACTTGGTTCACCAAAGTGCGTATAGTGCAAAGCAAGACGATGAAAGCGTCATGCATGTGTCTAAGCTGACTTGGTTCACCAAGGTGCGTATAGTGCAAAGCAAGACTGTGAAAGCGTCCTGCATGTATCCAAGCTGACTTGGTTCACCAAGGTGCGTAGTGCAAAGCAAGACGATGAAAGCGTCCTGCATGTGTCCAAGCTGACTTGGTTCACCAAGGTGCGTATAGTGCAAAGCAAGACGATGAAAGCGTCCTGCATGTGTCCAAGCTGACTTGGTTCACCAAGGTGCGTATAGTGCAAAGCAAGACGATGAAAGCGTCCTGCATGTGTCCAAGCTGACTTGGTTCACCAAGGTGCGTAGTGCAAAGCAAGACGATGAAGGCGTCCTGCATGTGTCCAAGCTGACTTGGTTCACCAAGGTGCGTAGTGCAAAGCAAGACGATGAAGGCGTCCTGCATGTGTCCAAGCTGACTTGGTTCACCAAGGTGCGTAGTGCAAAGCAAGACGATGAAGGCGTCCTGCATGTGTCCTAGCTCACTTGGTTCACCAAGGTGCGTAGTGCAAAGCAAGACGAGGAAGGCGTCCTGCATGTGTCCAAGCTGACTTGGTTCACCAAGGTGCGTAGTGCAAAGCAAGACGATGAAGGCGTCCTGCATGTGTCCAAGCTGACTTGGTAACCAAGGTGCGTAGTGCAAAGCAAGACGATGAAAGCGTCCTGCATGTGTCCAAACTGACTTGGTTCACCAAAGTTCGTATAGTGCAAAGCAAGACGATGAAAGCGTCCTGCATGTGTCCAAGCTGACTTGGTTCACCAAGGTGCGTATAGTGCAAAGCAAGACTGTGAAAGCGTCCTGCATGTATCCAAGCTGACTTGGTTCACCAAGGTGCGTAGTGCAAAGCAAGACGATGAAAGCGTCCTGCATGTGTCCAAGCTGACTTGGTTCACCAAGGTGCGTATAGTGCAAAGCAAGACGATGAAAGCGTCCTGCATGTGTCCAAGCTGACTTGGTTCACCAAGGTGCGTATAGTGCAAAGCAAGACGATGAAAGCGTCCTGCATGTGTCCAAGCTGACTTGGTTCACCAAGGTGCGTAGTGCAAAGCAAGACGATGAAGGCGTCCTGCATGTGTCCAAGCTGACTTGGTTCACCAAGGTGCGTAGTGCAAAGCAAGACGATGAAGGCGTCCTGCATGTGTCCAAGCTGACTTGGTTCACCAAGGTGCGTAGTGCAAAGCAAGACGATGAAGGCGTCCTGCATGTGTCCAAGCTGACTTGGTTCACCAAGGTGCGTAGTGCAAAGCAAGACGATGAAGGCGTCCTGCATGTGTCCAAGCTGACTTGGTTCACCAAGGTGCGTAGTGCAAAGCAAGACGATGAAGGCGTCCTGCATGTGTCCAAGCTGACTTGGTTCACCAAGGTGCGTAGTGCAAAGCAAGACGATGAAGGCGTCCTGCATGTGTCCAAGCTGACTTGGTTCACCAAGGTGCGTAGTGCAAAGCAAGACGATGAAAGCGTCCTGCATGTGTCCAAGCTGACTTGGTTCACCAAGGTGCGTAGTGCAAAGCAAGACGATGAAAGCGTCCTGCATGTGTCCAAGCTTACTTGGTTCACCAAGGTGCGTAGTGCAAAGCAAGACGATGAAAGCGTCCTGCATGTGTCCAAGCTGACTTGGTTCACCAAGGTGCGTATAGTGCAAAGCAAGACGATGAAAGCGTCCTGCATCTGTCCAAGCTGACTTGGTTCTCCAAGGTGCGTAGTGCAAAGCAAGACGATGAAAACGTCCTGCATGTGTCCAAGCTGACTTGGTTCACCAAAGTGCGTAGTGCAAAGCAAGACGATGAAAGCATCCTGCATGTGTCCAAGCTGACTTGGTTCACCAAGGTGCGTATAGTGCAAAGCAAGACGATGAAAGCGTCCTGCATGTGTCCAAGCTAACTTGGTTCACCAAGGTGCGTGGTGCAAAGCAAGACGATAAAAGCGTCCTGCATGTGTCCAAGCTGACTTGGTTCACCAAGGTGCGTAGTGCAAAGCAAGACGATGAAAGCGTCCTGCATGTGTCCAAGCTGACTTGGTTCATCAAGGTGCGTAGTGCAAAGCAAGACGATGAAAGCGTCCTGCATGTGTCCAAGCTGACTTGGTTCACCAAGGTGCGTAGTGCAAAGCAAGACGATGAAAGCGTCCTGCATGTGTCCAAGCTGACTTGGTTCACCAAGGTGCGTAGTGCAAAGCAAGACGATGAAAGCGTCCTGCATGTGTCCAAGCTGACTTGGTTCACCAAGGTGCGTAGTGCAAAGCAAGACGATGAAAGCGTCCTGCATGTGTCCAAGCTGACTTGGTTCACCAAGGTGCGTAGTGCAGAGCAAGACGATGAAAGCGTCCTGCATGTGTCCAAGCTGACTTGGTTCACCAAGGTGCGTCGTGCAAAGCAAGACGATGAAAGCGTCCTGCTTGTGTCCAAGCTGACTTGGTTCACCAAGGTGCGTAGTGCAAAGCAAGACGATGCAAGCGTCCTGCATGTGTCCAAGCTGACTTGGTTCACCAAGGTGCGTAGTGCAAAGCAAGACGATGAAAGCGTCCTGCATGTGTCCAAGCTGACTTGGTTCACCAAGGTGCGTGGTGCAAAGCAAGACGATGAAAGCGTCCTGCATGTGTCCAAGCTGACTTGGTTCATCAAGGTGCGTAGTGCAAAGCAAGACGATGAAAGCGTCCTGCATGTGTCCAAGCTGACTTGGTTCACCAAGGTGCGTATAGTGCAAAGCAAGACGATGAAAGCGTCCTGCATGTGTCCAAGCTGACTTGGTTCACCAAGGTGCGTATAGTGCAAAGCAAGACGATGAAAGCGTCTTGCATGTGTCCAAGCTGACTTGGTTCACCAAGATGCGTAGTGCAAAGCAAGACGATGAAGGCGTCCTGCATGTGTCCAAGCTGACTTGGTTCACCAAGGTGCGTAGTGCAAAGCAAGACGATGAAGGCGTCCTGCATGTGTCCAAGCTGACTTGGTAACCAAGGTGCGTATTGCAAAGCAAGACGATGAAAGCGTCCTGCATGTGTCCAAACTGACTTGGTTCACCAAAGTTCGTATAGTGCAAAGCAAGACGATGAAAGCGTCCTGCATGTGTCCAAGCTGACTTGGTTCACCAAGGTGCGTATAGTGCAAAGCAAGACTGTGAAAGCGTCCTGCATGTATCCAAGCTGACTTGGTTCACCAAGGTGCGTAGTGCAAAGCAAGACGATGAAAGCGTCCTGCATGTGTCCAAGCTGACTTGGTTCACCAAGGTGCGTATAGTGCAAAGCAAGACGATGAAAGCGTCCTGCATGTGTCCAAGCTGACTTGGTTCACCAAGGTGCGTATAGTGCAAAGCAAGACGATGAAAGCGTCCTGCATGTGTCCAAGCTGACTTGGTTCACCAAGGTGCGTAGTGCAAAGCAAGACGATGAAGGCGTCCTGCATGTGTCCAAGCTGACTTGGTTCACCAAGGTGCGTAGTGCAAAGCAAGACGATGAAGGCGTCCTGCATGTGTCCAAGCTGACTTGGTTCACCAAGGTGCGTAGTGCAAAGCAAGACGATGAAGGCGTCCTGCATGTGTCCAAGCTGACTTGGTTCACCAAGGTGCGTAGTGCAAAGCAAGACGATGAAGGCGTCCTGCATGTGTCCAAGCTGACTTGGTTCACCAAGGTGCGTAGTGCAAAGCAAGACGATGAAGGCGTCCTGCATGTGTCCAAGCTGACTTGGTTCACCAAGGTGCGTAGTGCAAAGCAAGACGATGAAGGCGTCCTGCATGTGTCCAAGCTGACTTGGTTCACCAAGGTGCGTAGTGCAAAGCAAGACGATGAAAGCGTCCTGCATGTGTCCAAGCTGACTTGGTTCACCAAGGTGCGTAGTGCAAAGCAAGACGATGAAAGCGTCCTGCATGTGTCCAAGCTGACTTGGTTCACCAAGGTGCGTAGTGCAAAGCAAGACGATGAAAGCGTCCTGCATGTGTCCAAGCTGACTTGGTTCACCAAGGTGCGTATAGTGCAAAGCAAGACGATGAAAGCGTCCTGCATCTGTCCAAGCTGACTTGGTTCACCAAGGTGCGTAGTGCAAAGCAA
This sequence comes from Brachyptera risi, assembly GCA_964007535.1. Lineage (NCBI taxonomy): Eukaryota > Metazoa > Arthropoda > Insecta > Plecoptera > Taeniopterygidae > Brachyptera > Brachyptera risi. The sequence goes on along the minus strand of OZ023336.1, from coordinate 11,016,256 downwards.
GACGATGAAAACGTCCTGCATGTGTCCAAGCTGACTTGGTTCACCAAAGTGCGTAGTGCAAAGCAAGACGATGAAAGCATCCTGCATGTGTCCAAGCTGACTTGGTTCACCAAGGTGCGTATAGTGCAAAGCAAGACGATGAAAGCGTCCTGCATGTGTCCAAGCTAACTTGGTTCACCAAGGTGCGTGGTGCAAAGCAAGACGATAAAAGCGTCCTGCATGTGTCCAAGCTGACTTGGTTCACCAAGGTGCGTAGTGCAAAGCAAGACGATGAAAGCGTCCTGCATGTGTCCAAGCTGACTTGGTTCATCAAGGTGCGTAGTGCAAAGCAAGACGATGAAAGCGTCCTGCATGTGTCCAAGCTGACTTGGTTCACCAAGGTGCGTAGTGCAAAGCAAGACGATGAAAGCGTCCTGCATGTGTCCAAGCTGACTTGGTTCACCAAGGTGCGTAGTGCAAAGCAAGACGATGAAAGCGTCCTGCATGTGTCCAAGCTGACTTGGTTCACCAAGGTGCGTAGTGCAAAGCAAGACGATGAAAGCGTCCTGCATGTGTCCAAGCTGACTTGGTTCACCAAGGTGCGTAGTGCAGAGCAAGACGATGAAAGCGTCCTGCATGTGTCCAAGCTGACTTGGTTCACCAAGGTGCGTCGTGCAAAGCAAGACGATGAAAGCGTCCTGCTTGTGTCCAAGCTGACTTGGTTCACCAAGGTGCGTAGTGCAAAGCAAGACGATGCAAGCGTCCTGCATGTGTCCAAGCTGACTTGGTTCACCAAGGTGCGTAGTGCAAAGCAAGACGATGAAAGCGTCCTGCATGTGTCCAAGCTGACTTGGTTCACCAAGGTGCGTGGTGCAAAGCAAGACGATGAAAGCGTCCTGCATGTGTCCAAGCTGACTTGGTTCATCAAGGTGCGTAGTGCAAAGCAAGACGATGAAAGCGTCCTGCATGTGTCCAAGCTGACTTGGTTCACCAAGGTGCGTATAGTGCAAAGCAAGACGATGAAAGCGTCCTGCATGTGTCCAAGCTGACTTGGTTCACCAAGGTGCGTATAGTGCAAAGCAAGACGATGAAAGCGTCTTGCATGTGTCCAAGCTGACTTGGTTCACCAAGGTGCGTAGTGCAAAGCAAGACGATGAAGGCGTCCTGCATGTGTCCAAGCTGACTTGGTTCACCAAGGTGCGTAGTGCAAAGCAAGACGATGAAGGCGTCCTGCATGTGTCCAAGCTGACTTGGTAACCAAGGTGCGTATTGCAAAGCAAGACGATGAAAGCGTCCTGCATGTGTCCAAACTGACTTGGTTCACCAAAGTTCGTATAGTGCAAAGCAAGACGATGAAAGCGTCCTGCATGTGTCCAAGCTGACTTGGTTCACCAAGGTGCGTATAGTGCAAAGCAAGACTGTGAAAGCGTCCTGCATGTATCCAAGCTGACTTGGTTCACCAAGGTGCGTAGTGCAAAGCAAGACGATGAAAGCGTCCTGCATGTGTCCAAGCTGACTTGGTTCACCAAGGTGCGTATAGTGCAAAGCAAGACGATGAAAGCGTCCTGCATGTGTCCAAGCTGACTTGGTTCACCAAGGTGCGTATAGTGCAAAGCAAGACGATGAAAGCGTCCTGCATGTGTCCAAGCTGACTTGGTTCACCAAGGTGCGTAGTGCAAAGCAAGACGATGAAGGCGTCCTGCATGTGTCCAAGCTGACTTGGTTCACCAAGGTGCGTAGTGCAAAGCAAGACGATGAAGGCGTCCTGCATGTGTCCAAGCTGACTTGGTTCACCAAGGTGCGTAGTGCAAAGCAAGACGATGAAGGCGTCCTGCATGTGTCCAAGCTGACTTGGTTCACCAAGGTGCGTAGTGCAAAGCAAGACGATGAAGGCGTCCTGCATGTGTCCAAGCTGACTTGGTTCACCAAGGTGCGTAGTGCAAAGCAAGACGATGAAGGCGTCCTGCATGTGTCCAAGCTGACTTGGTTCACCAAGGTGCGTAGTGCAAAGCAAGACGATGAAGGCGTCCTGCATGTGTCCAAGCTGACTTGGTTCACCAAGGTGCGTAGTGCAAAGCAAGACGATGAAAGCGTCCTGCATGTGTCCAAGCTGACTTGGTTCACCAAGGTGCGTAGTGCAAAGCAAGACGATGAAAGCGTCCTGCATGTGTCCAAGCTGACTTGGTTCACCAAGGTGCGTAGTGCAAAGCAAGACGATGAAAGCGTCCTGCATGTGTCCAAGCTGACTTGGTCCACCAAGGTGCGTATAGTGCAAAGCAAGACGATGAAAGCGTCCTGCATGTGTCCAAGCTGACTTGGTTCACCAAGGTGCGTAGTGCAAAGCAAGACGATGAAAGCGTCTTGCATGTGTCCAAGCTGACTTGGTTCACCAAGGTGCGTAGTGCAAAGCAAGACGATGAAAGCGTCCTGCATGTGTCCAAGCTGACTTGGTTCACCAAGGTGCGTAGTGCAAAGCAAGACGATGAAAGCGTCCTGCATGTGTCTAAGCTGACTTGGTTTACCAAGGTGCGTAGTGCAAAGCAAGACGATGAAAGCGTCCTGCATGTGTCCAAGCTGACTTGGTTCACCAAGGTGCGTAGTGCAAAGCAAGACGATGAAAGCGTCCTGCATGTGTCCAAGCTGACTTGATTCACCAAGGTGCGTATAGTACAAAGCAAGACGATGATAGCGTCCTGCATGTGTCCAAGCTGACTTGGTTCACCAAGGTGCGTATAGTGCAAAGCAAGACGATGAAAGCGTCTTGCATAAAACCTCAATATGCTCAAACCATCTCAACTTGTGGTCGATGACCATTCCCAAAAACCTGCACCCTTCTACTGATTCAAGTTGCCTTTCATCAACATTTAAAGTAAACTCTTTCAAACCACCCTCCAATTAATACCGTATAAGTTTCGTCTTGTCCCCATTAACTTTCAATTCATTAGCTTCAAACCATTTTTCTGATTCAAAAAATACAATTTCTGCGTTGAATACAAGGTCAGTTTCATTTGTACCTTTCACTATAACATTTGTGTCATCTGCATATTGTACTACTTCACATATATTTCTTGGCATATTTGCATAATATTGGCATAATTGGTGATACCTGTTGCTTGAATCTAATTGTAATCTTGATAGCTTCAGCTTATAAAAACATCAAAGCATATGTATATATTTTTCACTGATCCGATTACACTCTTCTATGTCAAGTTTCAACTGAATTTTCATTTCCGTTTGACCTGTGGAGCGTGAACAAAAAAATACTGAAAAAATCACTCTTTCTCGAGTATGGTGAAATTAAGTCTTCGCTTCGCTCATCCAATAGCAGGAACAGAAGTAATAACGTTATACTCACACTATCTTTTGTACGCGTGCATCATCAATTTTTTCAGGACAGGATTCACAATCATGAAAACGACTACATCTTTCAAATATGATTCAATAGCAGTTTCATCGCGTCTATCTGCAATCATCGACTGCTGAACGATTATTCATTCGGGTATTATTCAAGTCACAGAATATGACAATTTCAATCGACCGCCCCCCCCCCCCTCCCACCTACTCCACACAATCAGCGTGTGGGTGTTTCGTCCTTCGTCTTCTTTGCTGGAAATAAGTTTATTTCTATTCAAAAAGCATGAAGCGTGCTGATGATAAACTAATCAAACATCCTCAATTTGAATCCAAGCTAAGAATTGTGAAAACTATTTTATTGAAAAGAACGTATGAATATGCCAATAATTGTATGGAAATGAATTCTGTCAGTGTTGAAAGACCGTAACCCCCAATCGTACTTTTGACTGAATGAAAAAGACGGTCGATCGGTTTTGTCACAGAGAAAATATAAGAGTTTCTCTGTGGAAGAAAAATGCTATGGAATAATATGACTCTCACTACAAATGAAAGTGATGAAGAAAATGTCGGTGGAAATATCTCAGACGTGTTTCTTAAGATCTTTGATAGATTCAAGGACTTTGATATATTCATCTTTTGAATTAGTGACTGACTGGCTGGAAAATGTTCTTTCACGTCATAGAAAACCCAATGAAAGGAATTCCAAACATTCATTATCATATTTGAATAGAATTTCCATTCCTCTATATAGGATCAGGCAATATTTATTATGATATTGTCGATCAATAATTGAATTCATTTTCCATGTAGAAATTCTGAAGCTAGGAGAGTATGGGTTCGATTGTTACTGTGAGAACCATTCTTTTGACGTCATTTCACCGTTCTATCATGATATCAGTTTCCGCCCTCAAAAAGCAGATGTTGAATTCAGCAACAGAAAGATATCATTATTAGGGCCTATATATGAATTGCGTTCAATTTCAAATGATATATTCAGGATTTACAACATCGAAAGATGTAGTTACATTCATATAATCTAACGGATGGATACATGGATAAGGTGAGGCCACGTGGTTGCCTTCCTGGTACACTCGTGTGAACACGAACTGGTCCTGAAATACTAGGCAAACGCGTTATGTGTTGCCGCGTTGATGTATGAGCTGGAACTTATCAACTTATCTTTGGATTGGTTATATATATATATATATATATATATATATATATATATATATATATATATATATATATATATATATATATATATATATATATATATATATATATACATATATACACCTTGAGATCCAAACCATTACATCACTGCCATCTTATTTTCCATTATTGATTTCTATGATAACAAAGAAGGCTTCGTTTCAATCATCCACAGTTAAGAGGTGACACCTGTGGCTTGGATTTAGTTGGTATCTTCATAGCTTTGAGTAATTTACAAGAATTACATCATACATTTTTTTACATCAGAACGGCTGATCCGATTTGAATAAAAGTTCACAATAATGTGTATCAATAATGTGTATCATCATTATATTGAGATTTTCTGAGAATTTGAATCCTCTCAGATGAAATATTCCCACGATTTTTTTCCTCTGGGTTATCCTCATAGAATTTTTGAAAACTTTGAAATTAGTTTTCTCAGAAGTGGTTCAACCGACTGTGCCTCAAAACTATACAGTATCGAATCTGATAAAGACACTTATGTATGCCAAGTTTCAACAGATTTTGAATTCTTGTTCGACCTGTGGAGCGTGAAAAACAAAAATACAGGCACTTTTTTCGGGAATCGTGAAATTGAGTCTTCGCTTCGCTCATCCAATTAGCACCAAGAAGCTAGCAAACGATGTAGGCCCATAAAAACGCATTTCAACCAAAGTCTAATGACAGAATGGCGATGGAATCTCTCTGGAATGCTCGGATTGTGAGATCTAAATTGTGAAATAGGACATTCCATGTGACTAATAGTTTACATCCAAAATTGGCGTCTTCATAATTTCTATACAGAGCAATTATAAAGAGGAAATTATTAACCTTTTAAAGTCTTTCGATAATCTCATGTGGATGATAACATTGTGAGACTTTGTCAGGAGATTCTTCCAGATCCACTGATTAATAATGAGGAAACAAAAATCAGGATGACCGAGCTTACTTTTGGGATATAACAATTCAAATTTTGAATAACTCTCCATCACTCAATATGCAACCTTCAAATTGCATGCTTTGAATATACTCGGATCCTGACATCGATAGCTGACAAACAACAACAACAACAACAACAACAACAACAAAATCTGAGAAAGTGTCTGGAGAGCTAGTAGAATGGAAGTATTGAGACGAGTGGTCGAGTGATTGATACACTGAACTGTCATTCGGGAGACCGGGGTTTCCCTCTGTCATGCAGGTCAATACTGGGATGGTTTCTTAACAACAGGCCACAACCGACTTCTTCCTACATTCTTCCTTTCTTAATACATGAATCAGGGTAATTGTTCGGATCTCAAGGTGTATGTATATATACTAGTCAAACGCGAAATATGCGTTGTAAGATGAGCGAGATATCTGAATAAGGTATAAAAGTCCTTGAAGTAGTTCTACCCTTGCTACTTTATCGACTCTGGTATTCTACACACCTTGATATCTGAATAAGCTATGAAAGTCGTTAAAGTAGTTCTACTCTTGTCACTTCATTGACTCTGGTATTCTACACACCTTGACGCATATGAATACTTCATTGTTGGTCAACTCTTGAATCTAGAAAGCAGTGAATCTCGACAACTTAATTCTGTCACAATTTTTATGATATATTTTATGAATATTATCATTTCATTTTTTTTCTTCAAAACGACCGATAAGAATTACTAACAAAATCGTGATGATGTGTAGAATCCATGTATACACATCTAGAGAAAATTTCATCCCATTTGGAGAGATTTTATTTTTCAACATTTTCCGCCCAGCCAAATCTTGAGGGGTTTTTAGAAACTTTGAGATGATTTTTCTCAAAATCGGTCCGATCGATTCATTCCAAAAACTATTCAGTTCTAAGTTGGATGATTTTGCGTTTAAAAAAAAGTTTCATGTTGATCAGTCGACCCTTGCGACCTTTGGAGTGCTTACAAAAAAAAAAAAAAAACACAGACAAAGCCTATAAGAGTGGGATGGATACTTCGCTACGCTCATCAAAAAAAGAGGAGATAATTTTTTTTTCGAAATGTAAAAGATATCCAATGTCGTCTCGAGCGCAGGTTGAGGTATTTCTCAATTTGATAGTGATTGGATAACTCACATCCAATCAAAAGACTAGTTTGATCAGAAATTGAGAAATAATGGAAATAATCATACAGAATTGCATATGGACAACCAATCTGATTTCAATTCCGAATCACTTTCAATTTCGTGCGAAAACAGTGATTTTTCAATGAGATGGAGTCAAAAAAGCAACTTTCAATTCCTGTCAAGGGCTGTAACTTTCACGACAGAAAATGTGACATTGTTCCGGATAAAAACTACATCAGAACTTGTCCTGTTGATTTAATTCAACATATTTTTCTAATGAATCATTCTGTACAGTTATTACGACAATGCATTTCTGAGTTTGCTGACCAAACATCGAGAAACTTCAAAACGCGTTGAATCATTCAGCCATGCTCCGTTTAGATGGAAGAAACAATACTACTCCACACAATCAATACTACTCCACAATTTAACGAACGAAACTAATGAACCAAACCAATAAACCTTCATAGCTGAGAACGAAACTAGTACGGCGTGTTGAAATTCACTCAGAACTTATCAGAAATAACAATAGGAAACACATACAAAACAACTATACTCAAGGCAATTCTTTTGGAAACAGTGCTACTTTGATATGATAAACAAAACAACGCGGTTCTTGAACAGCTCAAGACATTCAGCCAAAATACACTCAAAGCTGCAGTGAAGATGCTACACGAAGATATAATATGTCTGACAGAAGAACAGCGAAGAAAAGAAAGACTGCCAGTACAGCTTGGATAAACAGCTCTCGTACATCTTATTTTATACTATATATACATGGTGACAATTCATAATGTATTGTTCCTAACCTATGGAACAATCCCATGATTGATTTATTGATGATACCTTGAGGGTTGAAATGTGCTAAAATCTAGTTTGAAAGATGATATATAGTCAAGTTGTTGTGATTTTTATCTCCAAATCAATCAGACAGGGAAAAATTGGGATCATTCGCATGATGTATTCCTGGGATATGGAAGCAAAATTTTTAGAAGCTTTGGCACAGCAAGAGCAAGAGAACCAAATTGGGAGGGAAAAACAAATGAAAATGAATTATGATAGTCATAACATACTGGATTGAGCTAGTATTAGTAAGATGTGAAACCAATTAGTAGTATTTTGCATGTGATTTAATCGTGGAACTTTATCAGCAATCGTCTTTATTGACCACGGAGTAACGGAATGATGAATGAATGGAATGAAATGAATAGATGGACTGGTTATATGGGAGCGCACAACATTTTTAGTATACTGACAATCTAAACATCGCCTCTTTTTGTGAAAACAAAGGAAAATGAGAATAAATGAATCAAATTGAATCTATGCCCGTATTATAACCTCTGAACGTCCCGCTGGGTATTGTCGCAATCCTATTGGTCGACAAATCCAGCTCTTCCAGGTCAACCAGGTTGTTGAAGACTGATGTCGGCAGTTCGGTCAGTACGTTCCCTGACAGATGGATCAAGGTCAACTTGATGGTGGCGCGAAACAGGTCATCTGGGAGGCTGCGGATCTGGTTCGACGACAAATCTCTGGGGAAGAAGACCGAAATCAGTTAAATTCAGTAGCCACGGGTATGTTGCAAGAAGAGAGTGTGATCCACATTCTAGTATATTCACACACATATATATATATATATATATATATATATATATATATATATATATATATATATATATATATATATATATATATATATATATATATATATATATATATATATATATATATATATATATATATATATATATATATATATATATATATATATATATATATATATATATATATATATATATACATATATATATATGTATATATATATATATATATATATATATATATATATATATATATATATATATATATATATATATATATATATATATATATATATATATATATATATATATATATATATATATATATATATATATATATATATATATATATATATATATATATATATATATATATATATATATATATATATATATATATATATATATATATATATATATATATATATATATATATATATATATATATATACAAATATATGCTCATATCTAGGATGGAGGATCTTCTTTCAACATTAGTGTATGTTGAACATATCATTCTCGGATGTGGGATGATGTATACTCATATTCACGAAATAAGACAGTAGTCTACCGAATAAACAATTTCAACCTCTCTGGTAATCCCGCCACATTCACAACATTCAACGATCTCTCGAAGACGCGGTTGCTTTTCCTATCGTGAATCTTGTCCTGAAATAACTCACGTACCACCTTGAATTGATCCAGCCATACGATCATAACTCTATCCGGGTCTGTCTTGGTGGTAGACGATTCTCTCGCGTGGCAGCAAGTATATGTATGCGAAATTAGAACATATTATCACTCTCAGACACGAGTCACGTGATCAGAGTTTTAGTCAAACGCGAAATATGCGTTGTAAGATGAGCGAGATATCCAATAGGGTATTAAAGTCCTAGAAGTAGTTTTACCCCTGCTACTTTATCGACTCTGGTATTCTACACACCTTGATATATGAATATGCTATAAAAGTCGTCAAAGTAGTTCTACACTTGCCACTTCATTGACTCTGGTATTCTACACACCTTGATATCTGAATATGCTATAAAAGTCGTTAAAGTAGTTCTACTCTTGCCACTTCATTGACTCTGGTATTCTACACACCTCGACGCATATAAAAAATACTTCATTGTTGGTCATCTCTTGAATCTAGAAAGCAGTGAATCTCGACATATCAATTCTGTCACAATTTTCATGATATATTTTATGAATATTATCAGTTATCTCATGTTTTTCTTCGAAAAGGCTAATTGGAATTATATGCATACAAAATCGTGATAATTGATGAGCGTAGTGAAGTCTCCATCCCACTCATATAGGGCTTTGTCTGTGTGTTTTTTAAAATTATTTTTTATTATTTGTGAGCACTCCACAGGTCGCAAGGGTTGACTGATCAACATGAAACTTTTTTGTACACGCAAACTCATCTAACTCAGAACTGTATAGCTTTTGGAATGAATCGGTCCGACCGATTTTGAGAAAAACGATCTCAAAGTTTCTAAAAACCCCATGAGATTTGGCTGGGCGGAAAATGTTGAAAAATAAAATCTCCCCAAATGGGATGAAATTTTCTCCAAATGTGTATACATAGATTTTCCTCGTCATTATACACATTTTCACGATTCTGTATGCAATTCCAATCAGTCATTTTGCATGAAAAAACAAAATAGCTGATAAAATTCAACACATATTTTATAAAAATTGTGACAGAATTAGGTTGTCAAGATTCACTGCTTTCTAGATTCAAGAGTTGACCAACAATGGAGTATTTTTTATATACATCAAGGTGTGTAGAATACTGGAGTCAATGGAGTGGCAGGAGTATAACTACTTTAACGACTTTTATAGCTTAATCAGATATCATTTGGGTAGAATACCTGAGTCGATAAAGTAGCAAGGGTAGAACTACTTGAAGGACTTTCATACCTTTTTCGGATATCTCGCTAATCTTACAACGCATATTTCGCGTTTTCCTAGTTAGATGAGCGTAGCGAAGTCTCCATCCCACTCTTATAGGGGTTTGTCTGTGTGTGTTTTTTTTTGTAAGCACTCCACAGG
>OZ023336.1:10990979-11000979 GCA_964007535.1 Brachyptera risi | reverse complement strand
AGCGAAGATTCCATTCACTTCACCAAAAAAATGGGCTCCGGTTTTATTCATTTCTCATGTATCTTTGTGCACGGCGTACGGGTCATGAATGGAAACAATCAACTTGGGCCAGACAGAAACGTGTCTGTTGATTACTCACAGATATCGCAAGCTCTCCTGAGATTGGAATATTAATCCCGGTAGATGATCGATCTGGTTGTCGAACAAATCCCTGGAATAGAGGGATTAACGATTTCAGGAATTATGTTATTCAGAAGTAATCAGATGTATCGATATTAGATCAACAAAACTATCAAGAATAAATTTGACTCGGCACCAATGACCGAATATGGGTGAATAACTTTCAACTCATCTGTTAACCAGTGGTGTAGTTAGGAATTTCTGGCCCCGGGGCAAAGGACTCACTTGGATCCCCTCCCCCCCCCCAAAAAAAAAGAAAAAATTAATAAATAAATGCAAATGATGAAATTTCGATATCATTTCACATGCAACCTCCATATTTAATGTTTTTTCAATTTACTATTGAAGAAGATTGAAATACACTCAAAATTATTATCAAAATGCAATCACAATTATGTCATTTCATGAAAGAAAATGGTTCTATTGAAGATGAAGATTGAATGACACTTACTCTTGAGAGGATAAATATCTGACAATTTTCACCAAAATGTAGTCAAAGTAGCAAGCTCATATTTATTTCAGGTGCTGTAAGGTCAGAGAAAGAATACGATAGTGTTTCTGATACGATTTGTATTCAAGAATATACTCGTTCAACTGAGTTCGCAACTTAAAATTCCATATAATAGAATTATTTTCAAAATTAGTCAGTAAATTTTCAAATGAATTCAGGCAATATTGAAAAGTATTTTTCTCATGTATAAATACATTCATTATTCTTTGGTAATCGCTGAAACGTATCTATGATGATACAGCATGACCCACCTGGGCCATGGGCCCCGGGGCAGCCACCCCAGCTGCTCCTGCGGTAGTTACGCCACTGATGTTCACATATTTAGAGGAATATCACCGAAATATCAGTATTTTCAGTGATACATTTCCAACGATATAAGCTATCAGAATTTTGATAAGGGAGGAAAACCAATAGTTCGAATACATTCGAATTGATGCAAGTTATTGATATTCTAATAATACTCCAACTGTCTAACGTGTCATCTCGAACAGTAACTGGATATAAAGTCCATATATATACATACATCATAAATATAACACCTGACAATTAGGCAACGTGAGTTGATGAGAGTGTACTCACACAGTATTGAATGTGTTAGCAACAGGTCACGACCGACTCCTTCCCATTATCCAGAATGAAGTGGAACAATAAGCTTCCATCTCATCATCCCGTCAGTTATCGACGCCAATATTTCTTAGTTATTTATCGGTACAAATTGCGTCGTTGTAACGAGTCAGAACATGGACTCTCTCAATCAGGTAATGGGGTTATTATCAGGGTAAGGATAGTTGTGCAGATGTACTTTTCTGATCAGGACTCATGGAATATTAGGCATTTTTCTAAATATCAATTTGATTTCCTATATTTTCATATCGAATTTTTTTTTTCATGATTTTTCTCCATTGGGACGTTGAAGAACTCTTTTTTTGAGCAATCGCGGCTATTTTCCCATATTTTTCATTACTTTCTCGGAATCGAATTATATATGAGAATCATTCTTGATGCACGGAATAGTTTCCACAATCTCACGAGAATTGCAAATATTCTTTAAAACCATCTTTTCAACGTTCTTCAATCAATTAGGAATCAAACTCGAATTATTTTTCTCATTCTTTCATCACATAATTATGGGCGTTCGATTTCATCACCATTATTTCATAATTCATTTCTATATCAGCATTTTTGTTCTATTTATATATTTTATTTGCTGATAATGGACATTCATACATTTACATGAACAATATATACATGATGAATCTCAGCAAATAAAACAACCACTACATCCACAGTATCCCACAAAACTACTAAGTGTAGTTTATCTGTGGGTTAAACAAATTTTATATTATCGGTCATATTTATAAACAAAATTGAATATGTACTAATTAAGAGAGAAACAAGGTAATTGATAAATGATGAGTATTAGGTGATGAATACAAATTAGGTATGATTCCTAGTTGATAGTGGGCTGAACATTCATGGCAATTCATCGGGAAGATGAACGGCCGTCATGAATAAATGATTTTCTATTTTTGAATAAAGAATAAAATGTGCTATTTTATGTCACTACTCACAGTTCAGTAAGGTGTGTCAGCTCTTTGAAGGCGTTCTTGTGCAAAGCTGTTATGTAATTCACGCCAAGATCTCTGGAAAATGTAATGCGTGATAATTCTGACAGTGAATAGAATGGTCATCATTATAGCCATGACCCCAATAGGCCTATCTATTCATTACCAAGACACGTCACTCCACGTCGACAAGGCGTACATATTCGTGTCTCGACAATAGCTTCACACCACTTAAGGGGAATGTGCACTTAAAAAAATCTTTTTTTTCCCTATTTTCTTTTTTTTTTTTCACTCATTATGTTGTTTAATCCAATATTTGTACTGTCCTAGAAGTTTCAAGTTGTTACTCTTTTGGTTGTATTTGAAAAAAATATTTCAAAATTGCTTGCAAGCTAACTTTGCCTCCTTTCCCTGAATTTTGAACATTGATAACTCAGAAACATTTTTAGCTACGCTTTTGTTGTTTCAATTCCTTTCTAGTTTTCAATGGTGAGACATAGAAAGCTGTTTTTTTTTTATTTTGTTACCAATTGATTGCTACACCAAACTTGCGATTCCAAAAATATTTTGAAATCATAACTCATTCATGAAATGTAATTTTCACTTGTAATTAGACAAAATCCAAATTTTCAGAAAGATGTGAAATTCAAAAAATTGAAAAGTAGGTCACATCAAATATTTTCCAGATTCAAAATCGCAATTATTGTTTTTGAAACACAACTCAACAAGATAAAAAATAAATACAATTTTCAAGTGTTACCACAAAAATTAAGTAGGCTTTTTTGTAACTCATTGTTATTTCAAGCTTTTAATTGATGAAAAAAAATAAAAAATAAAAAATGGAAATTTAAAATTTTTATATTTTTTTCTACTATATTATTGACCATATCCCAAAATTTCATACCAATATGTCCCATATCCCTAGACTTTCACTTTTCAGTGCACATTCCCCTTAAGAAACCAGGAAGTTTCCGCCATATTCGGAATATACTGGTGACATTATCGATTGCCTCGCTTAGATTATATTTGCAAACGTTCAATATGGCCGCCGAGAAGGGAACGAGCATATATCGCTATCGGCTGCGGGAATAGCGTATCCCGGTATAAGGTGATAGATATCCATGCCAAAACTACATCAATTGCCCAGCTTCTGTGGCTAGGCATTGAGCATGCTGCGGCGGGCGGTTATCAGGGTCGAGGATTCGATCCCCAGAATAGAGAAATAATTCAAATGCGGAGGGGTCAGTGAGATGAGAAATAGCCGTGAGGGGGAAAGGTTGGGGGAAGGAGAGGAACTAAACAAACCGATACGGGATGAGAAGTTGTGATAAGACAATTATTCAATCTGAGATTACATTGTTGTAGAAATGGGCAAAAACTGTTTCTTTCCCAATATTCAAAGCACCTAATGAAATGAGCTCTCATCTCATCTTCCAAACACACCACGCATCATCAACCGACGCCAATATATCCCAATCATCAGTGCTCCAGCCTCATTTGGGACCTTATAACAAAAAACGCCGTTAATAAGATGAAACATCCATATTTCATTCCGCAGCGACAAATGATATTCATCAACTCGACACTTTCAGGAGATTGGTAATAACTAGGAAAACGCGGGATGCGCGTTGTGAGATGAGCTTAGAAGTATGGCAATCTAGAATGAAAAATAACTTGTCAGCTCAATTTACGTCTACAAACCTTGACTTACTTCAAACTTTCAAAAACCTCACCTGCAACTTGTTGATATTTATAGTAACCTGCAACCTGTCGCATCAACACTTTGCAAAACCAATTGGTCCAAATATTCAATAAAATGTACACGTTTATTGCGTTTTCCTCATTATTTCTTATTCGATTGTTGTAAAAATCTCTGGAAAGGTCTATAATAGTATTTTTCATATTCTGTGAGAATTTTGAAAGCTTTGAATTGTTGAGAGCTTTTGAAAAATTCATGTTTTCAAGTATTTTTCCTCTGGGTTATTCTTATGAGGATTTTCCAAACTTTCCGATCATTTTCCGGGAAAACCTTCCGAACGATTCCTCTGAATAACAATCCCAACCTATTCTGGTATGACACCAACGGGCAGAAAAAGTTTCAAGTTGATTGATTCATTTCTCTGAACTGTATGCCGCGTACATAATTCCAAAAAAAACGAACATGAAAACAAAGCCCATTTTTTTCAGGGTGTGAAATAGAAAGCTTCGCTACGCTCATCTAATTACTGGGACGTGTGGCTCAGTGGTTGATACACGGAGCAATCATTCAGGATACCTGGGTTCGATTCCCGCTATGGTCGAACAACCTAACAGTTTTATTTTTCGTAGTCTCCCTCTGTCATTCACGTAATTACTGGGATGGTTCCTTAACAACAGGGCACGACCGACTCATTCTCACTATCCAAAAAACACAGAATGAAACAACCTCTCATCTCATCATTCCATCGTCTCATACATATCATTCACCGACGCCAATAGATCGTAGCCATCAGTACAGTACGTCGTTGAACCCAATATAGGAAGAATATTTTGTAATTATTATTTATTGATACATTTTCCATACTTGAGAATACTCGGAATATTGAATAGTTCATTAAATGAATATATCATCTACAACACAATCAGTTTGAGTATATTATCCTTGATCGTAGCGTCCAGCTTATTCCCCTTCACGTCTGACGTCACAGGGCTTGACGCCTTCATCATCGCCTCTTCGAACTGCTCCATTCTCACGGCGAAATGTTTCACGCAATCATCCCGGGTCCTGTTCGGGAACAACATCGCAATCTCCTCCCACACTCCAGGCGTCGGCAGACTTCTCTTCAGAGCACCGTCGAACATTTCGTCTTCATGGCTGGACCAATCGTCGTACTGGTTCACCCTTAGCGTACCGTTAGTGATGGATTCCGTTGGTAGATGACGGTAATGGTTGACTTCCTCGAGGATGCGGGATTGTTTGGCGTATTCGGTGATGATTGATAGTACATGTTCCCAGCGCCGGTATTCAGGACTGGGAAAGTACCCGATGGAGTTGACGATTTTGTCCAGGTTACCTAATGAGGGGTTTTTTTGTCCGTCGGGGATGTCTGTGAAATGGAGACAGTTATTAGGGGATGTAACTCTCGGATCACGTCTCAAAAATAGGGAGGAAACTTGTTGATTCGGCCTAATATCAATAATTTCACGGACTCATCATTGATATTGAAGGGTAATAACAAGTTTATTCGCTAACTATAAATTGATCAACACATTTATTAGTCGTAAAACTAGACCTAGTTGAATAATATTCATGGTAGTGATTACTAATTTTGTTGTTCTTGAATATATCTGATCATTTGAATTCGTTATTCACGGCAACACTCTTTGAAGTATGAGCCATTGAATATCAGGATCCAAGAAAGTATATCAGTCGATGTGGTGTTTTTTTATTCTTTGGAACTTGGTTGTTTGCTCCTCAGACTGTCAAGAGTGTTACAAAACAATTCTGAATGTGGTGGTTTGAAGGCCCGTTTTCATGGCTCACGGCAGGCGTTTTTTCTCCCGGCCAATCAGAATGGATGAAATCCCTACCACTTGCACTTGTTGCTCTCTGCCGTGAGACATGGAATAAATTCAACTTCGGAAAAAAACGCCGCGGTTAAATACCCTCACTCATACAAGTGGTCATACAAGTGGTAGGGTTATGTCGGAATATTACTTCCAGAACAGTACTTCTCAGATTTGCACCATGATTGTTCTTGCGTGCCACGTAATACGATACTAAAATTCACTTGACTTCCTGAATTAAACAAGAATTACACATTTGAATGAATTAGACAAATCTCGAAGTGAATGCGAAGAAACGCGACCATGTGAACAGCGCAGGCGTCAGGCATTCTTTTAACCGCCTGCCGCTAGCCATGAAAACGGTCCTTAAACCGCTGCCAGCGGCCTCTAGCTGCCTTCTTTGGGAACGATGCATTCTCAACAAGTCTCACATGATTGAAGAAGGTATCTCAAGACTCAAACCTGTTTGTCTTCCTGTTTCATCCCGCTGCTCCTGTTCTAGATCCAGGCCAGCCACGTGATTCCCGGTTCCACCAATCAGATCACGATCAAGCGATCCCAGAGTGTTCTTCAACAAAAACCTCTCAACAGTGGCAACGACATCTCCAGAGTCATCTTCCTTTCTTCCCTGTTGAGCTTCTACTCCCGTATCTCCTGAATTCGTTGTTCTACATCCCTCAACCGGAATGGTTATGTCCCTCAGTTCTTGTTCTAAATCTTGCATGTCTAGAATATGAAAGTTCTGAAAGTTGTTCTCAGGACGTTGGCAACCTTCTAATAGTAGTTTATATAAATCCTTGTTGGATTTGACGTTGAAACATTCACTCAATTTCATTGATCCCGAAGTTTCGTCAGCCGATTTGATTATTTCTTCCAGACTTGGAATACTTTCTAAACAGAAACAATCGTGTTTTTGAGTTGAGTTTGTGTCTTCCTCATCGACCGAGATAATGGTCTCACTGTCCACATGTATCTGAGTAACTGAATCGTTGAGAAATCTGTCAAGGATGATTTTATCCGCATCATAATCATTCTGTTCATTCTTGTTGAAATCTCTATTATCTGATAGATTTGTTCTTTCCGAATCTTTATTAGGATCTCTGAATTCTACATTTTCCCCGTTGAACGATGATTTTCTGTGAAATACGCCGTCGGACATATTCTTGTTGCTATTTGTGTCAAGCTTACAGTCGGATTTCTCTCCGTTGGAACTCGAGGAGAAGTCTATTTCGAAATCCAGCTCTGAAAAGTCACAGTTTGAGAGGTAATGATAACTCGGTTTATCAGAGGATATTTCATCACAATTTTCCTGATATGTTCTGGAACCGCATTCTGAAACATTCTCTTGACCAGCATATTTCTCTCTCATGAAACTGTCGTCACAATTGTTTATATGTATCTCATCAGGTGTCACCCAGTCTTTTAATACCTCAGTGGAAGTTTCCTTCAGATATTTCTGAGTCTGTTTATCTGAAACTTTCCGCAACAATCCCATTTCGGAATCTCCTCCATTCTTGGGACACAGTTTCATTCTCACTCCGTTATCCTCAGTTCTCGGAGCGACATCGGGATGGTTTTTGTAACCGCCCATCAATTGTGAGAAGGTATTGTTGAGTCGGTCCAACTCTTCTGTGAACCGAACAATGTCGTTATCTCTCTCTGTGACATCTCTGAACAGATATTCCATCTCTTCTTCTCCGTGTTCCGAACATCCTTCTTCATCGCAAGTTTGTCGAACTTCGGGGTGAATACCGAGTACTACCGGAACCTCACGATTGTGTATCACAGACCTATGATATGCATACAAGTTCGCATTTTCCGATGACTGTTCCAAAGTTTCAGGATTTTTCCAGAATGAGCCATTTTCAGGAAATTCGTTCAATTCACTTGATCCTTCCTTAGAAAAATGTCCTTCTTCGTCTCCTCCACTTGTTTCATTTGGATCATGCGCGCGTTTTGAAATATTTAAAGATTGATTTGTTTTATTGGAGAATTTAGCGTTTCGATCTCTGAACCCGAGAAAACCTTTATTCATCTTACATTTGAAAACCAATTTTGAACCTTTCCGTTCTTCCAACCGAAGAGTCCTACTTCCTGGATCAAATTCTTCAAATTTTCCATTTCTACCCTCCTCGTGCTTCTCACTTCTCTCAACTATGCATTCTGATCTGTGAATTTCTTCTGAATCCTGAGTTTTCTTCATCTCTCCATGTGAACAATATTTCTTATTCTCCATGCTCGATTTTCCAAGGTTTTCCGTCAATTTCAATGTACCATCATGGACCTCCTCACCATCATTACTCAGAGCTCCAACGATGTGACCAAATTCCTCTTTGATCCCTTTCACATCCAAACCATCACCTGCTAGAGTCATTGGTTGATCCGTGATGACTTCTATACTTCTGTTCAGTAGAATGAGCAAGTACTTTTTGACAGCATTTTCAACATCAATATTGTCATTCAAATGTTTTTCATCATGTGTTGAAACTTCTGTTGAAACTTCTTCACGTTGTGTGGGAATTATAACATCCAATTTTCTCTTGCTGCAAAGATTCAGTTTTTTAGGCGATAACAACTTATTTACAGGTTCATCCATTGATTTCAGTTCGAGGATATCTGTATTTCCAGGGTCGACCTTCTTTATCGATATTCTCTTCTTTCTCTTGGCAACAATTTGTTGTTTTTCAATACGAGATTCTCGCAGCGGTAAACTGGCCACGGATTTGGTGTTCATCACTTTCAGCTTCACAATTTCACTTAACGTTTCATTATTATCACTTTTCATCACTGACTTCAGTTTCTTTGGCAATTTAATTCTCCTCAAGTCTTCAATTTGTTTCTTATGATTCTTCTCTGAATGATTCGTGATCTCGTTTTGCTTCATAACATTGGTTTTAGTACTCTTCTTCGAACTAGGTTTCTGATCTTCAATCTTTCTGTAACAATCT
The DNA here is from genome assembly GCA_964007535.1 of Brachyptera risi. Lineage (NCBI taxonomy): Eukaryota > Metazoa > Arthropoda > Insecta > Plecoptera > Taeniopterygidae > Brachyptera > Brachyptera risi. Next base: position 10,992,229 of record OZ023336.1, on the reverse strand, counting down.
TCGACTTTCGTTTTCAACATGCTCTGTTCAGAAACAATCTCCTCGATTCTACCTTCCATCATCGCATCATATCCAGGTTTACCAACGTTCCCACTGAATAAATTCATACCTTGAAACACCTCAGTCAAACATTCGGTCATTATACTCTTATTAATCAGGTTGACATCAATATTTAATGAACCATTATCATTTTCAATTAATTTCTTGTCTGTCTCCTTTTCTATAACATCTCCACTGTTTGTATGATTTTCACTCTCAGTTTCTTTTTCTTCATCATTAACATTCTCTTCTGGAATAGTTGGCACATCATTATCTATGTTATTTCCCTCTGTTTTTTCTTCATGACATTTTTCTGCTAGAGTTTTACGTAGATGTTCTTGTCTCAGATTTGTTTGTTGTTTCAACGCCATTAATAAATTACTGACCCGGATATTGAAATGATCATTCCTGTTTGAGCCACTCCGTGAACCGGAAGCTACTTGGTTGGTTCTAACATTCACTTCCGTTTCACTCAGATTATTTAGTTTCAGGCTCGGATCTAAATTATCATTGTGTTTGTCACAGTTTAATACTTCGTTATTGGTTTCGATATTCGATTTTGAATCTTTTTCAAATAATACATCTTTGCTCTTGCATATTTTCAGCTCATTTCCCCACATCTCTGCTTTGTACAGTGTATTACGCAGCATGTCATCTAGTTCATTCTTTCGATTCTGTTTCCCTGATACACTCTTCCCAACCATTCGTTCCTCCTCGCTTGTATCGTCAACAACATACTGCCTCGAGGTATTACAGGATTTCATACACGACTTTATGTTCTCCTGTTCTGAAGCAATATTTTTAGGTATCAGTTTTTTTTTCAGTGGTACAAACTCTATTCGATTTCTCATACTTCTTTGATTATGCATCAAATATTCGTCAGTGTCATTTTCGAGTGTATTTCTATTCCTTTCATTGTTTGGGAAATGTTCGTGTTCAACTCTTACAGTACAACATTTAACATCCTCAGTGACAGGATTTGAAATCATTCTTGGGGAATTGATGGAAGTCAAAAAATCACAATCGGAAACACTGATATTTGATAATCCACAAGTTTGTAACATTTCCCCTCTTTTTTTACGATCTGATTCGGCTTGAACTTTCACCTCGGTATTTCCAGAAGGGTTTTCTCTTCCTATAAAATGACCTTCCATCCTCATTCTTTCAACGCTTAGATGAGCTATACTCCTCTGAATATCTTCGAGCATTTT
>OZ023336.1:10978479-10985979 GCA_964007535.1 Brachyptera risi | reverse complement strand
CTATACATGATAATTATTTGGGAAGAGCATTACAAATGTGCACAGCATTATGGTCAAGTCCCGACTCATAAAGGGCAGTGCTATGACTTGGAGTTACAAGAGTATTTTTATTGCGGGTGCTGTGTGCATGGGTAGTTTTACTTTTAAATATGCTAACATTCATTTTGATGAAACAGACCAGTTCTAATATGTGAACAGATATTATTGTCATGATATTAACATTCTTGAAGAGTCCTCTGCAACCATCTCGCCTCCGTTTTTCCAACATGACTCTTATGGCATACTTTTGTAGTTTGAATATCTTGTCTATGTATTTCTTCGCTGTGCCGCCCCAGAATACTATGCCATAGCGTACAATGGACTCGAAGTGGGCAAGATAGAAAGCACGTAGTTCATTGGCTCCTACGACTTTCTTCAGAGATCTGAGCTTGAATATTGCATGTCTGAGTCTAATTAGATGAGCGTAGTGAAGATTCCTTTTCACATACCGAAAAAAATGGGTTTGGTTCTTATGTTTTTTTTCATATTTATTTTGTACGCGATATACAGGTCAGGAAAAAATGCCTATTGACTCGAAACTTTTTCTACATATTTCTGTCAAACCAGAATAAGCTGAGATTGTCAACCAGAGAAATCGTTCGGAAGGTTTTTCCGGAAAATAATCGGAAAGTTTGAGAAATCCTCATGAGAATGACCCGAAGGAAAAATACTTGAAAAACAACAATTTTTTAAAAGCTCTCAAATTCTCACCGAAAATGACCAATATTATTATACACCTTTTCAGAAAATGTTGCAACAATCGAATGAGAAATAATGAAGAAAACGCAATAAAAGTGTACATTTTATTGAATATTTGGATAAATTGGTTTTGCAAAGTGTTTATGCGACAGGTTGCAGGTTACTATAAATATCAACAAGTTGCAGGTGAGGTTTTTGAACGTTTGAAGTGAGTCAAGGTTTGTAGATGTAAATTGAGCTGACAAGTTATTTTCCATTCTAGATTGTCATACTTCTAAGCACATCTCACAACGCGCATCCCGCGTTTTCCTAGTACAGGTATACAATCATAATATATTATTCGTGACGTTCATTATACTGTTTGTAGTCTCCGATGGTGAAAATTAGTTTAATCATTTGAATTATTCAACGTGAGTCGAACCATACAAGATTCATTTGTCGTATTTCTAACAGTAACCTATCATGTGGTAGTTGGGAAGAGTACAGATAACACAGATGAATATTGAAAGTAATCTTGGATTGAAGCTATGTGAACACTCAACACATGCTCACATATGCTGTACCCTCATTTGATTATCTGATCATTTAAAAATGTGAAATGAGTTTAATTACGGGTGAGATTCCAATAATTCCACTGAAAATGACTGATTGATATTCCCGAAACACTAATTCCACATTTCATGTCATTCCACATCTCACTTGGAGATCTCACCACCCATTTGGTCGGTGAAATGTCGGAGAGAGTTGTACAATATTGTACACTAGCGAGTACCCGAGTGCGTTGCAATGCCAGTGAAAGAAAGAAACTGTTTGCGTTTTAATTCTGTTTATTGAAGTGCTTTTGAATGGACAATATTTTTTGTTTCCCCCCTCCCCCCTCCCCCCACGCAGCACCCCCACCCGCGACACCCGCACCATCGACCCCTCCATGGCCATTTGACCCCCAGTTCCACATTCCCTGACCCCAAGTCCCCCAGCCCCCCCCCGCCCCCCACCACACCCCTCCCTCCCCCCAATCCCACGCGAAACCTTCGCGGGCTCGCGTACAACAACTCACTAACCCCCCCCCCCCCCTCCCCCCGCCGCAAACCTCAAACCCCGACCCGCTCTCCCCGCAAAACCTTCGCGGGCGCGCGTACAACAACCCACCAAAGTGTTATCGCAATCGGATGAGCGGTATGGGAACGCACAAGGGACAAACAAACACACATTCATTTTTGTATATATAGATAGCACTCGTGAAAGCGCTGCATCCCTGTCTTCAGAATAATTAACTAGGGAAGGCAGTGTATCCCATTTGTTCACATTTTCACTGGCTGTCATTGGCTATGATCTGCTAGCCTCGTGAAGGGTATCACTTATATAATAAAATAATTTCACTCCATATTTCATAATTTTTTAGCTCGGGAATATCAAAACGGTGAGAAGTGAGATAAAAAGTGAGATGAGATGGTAGTCTCATCTCATTCACTCATATCATCTCATAATCTCATAATCTCAGGAATAAGGCTTCTGATGGAGACACTCCACAGAGCTGAGAAACATGAGGGTGAACTGTTGGATCTTTCAATTCTGCGTGGTGGATGAAGGGGCAGTGATGTATTCGTGAGAATTGAAGTACTAGGGCGCCTCCCCCGGCCCGCCCCGGCCCGCCCCGGCCCGAAAACACCACTGTGAAGGGGGCGCCCAAAGAGGGTATACTTTAATAGAGCTACTGCCAAGAGTGAACGTAGGCTCGGCGTGTTCACTTGAAGAGAGGATGTGCTTATTCGAGGACACGATAACAACCCGACCCAAAAACCCAAACCACAACTTCCATGTTCTCTAAACAGTTTCCCGAAATAGTAGCTCTGACGGCATTGTTACACACCAAGCCCACGTTCACTCTTGGTAGTTTCTCCAATCCAGTACAGTATTCGCTCTTCAGCGCCCCGAGTGAAGCTGAGATTGTTGGACGAGCTTTAGCGAGGATTCAATTTGACGTACTGAAAAAAATTGGTGTTCGTTTTTATGTTGTTTTTTTCGGTTCTCCACAGGTCAAACGGCTACAGCTATCAACCTCGAACTTCTTTTAATTTTAGTTCGTCATCCAACTTAGATCTGTATAGTTTTGTGGCATTATCGGGTGTAATTTTTTTTCAATGAATTTTAGAAATTTCAAAAATACCCATTAGAATAACACAGCGGATTTTTTTTTTTATGTTTTCATAGAACTTGAAATTTTGCGTGAAGTTGAGTTACATTCTGATACACATTTATAAAAACTGTCAGCTTGATCGGGTGAGCCATTTTGAATAAAAACCATAAAACGTGCTTAATTGGTACCACTCGCAGCAGTTTTTACCCATTTCTAACTTAAATGTCACCCAATTGGCGAATGTAGGCAAAAGTTTGGCAAAAAAGTCGATCGACATACTATCACTATTCGCTTGTCTAACAACGCATATGAGGCGTTTTCCCAGTTAGACGAGCTTTAGCGAGGATTCAATTTGACATACTGAAAAAAATTTGTGTTCATTTTCATGTTTTTTTATGTTTTTTTGTCGGTTCTCCACAGGTCAAACGGCCACAGCTATCAACTTCAAACTTTTTTTCGTTATGGTTTCTCATTTAACTTAGATCTGTATGGTTTTGTGGCATTATCGTGTGGTAACTTTCATTTTTATGAATTTTAGAAATTTCGAAAATACTCATTAGAATAACACGGCGAAAAAAATGAAAAAAAATATTTTCAAAAAAAATGAAATTTTGTGTGAAGTTGAATGACATCCTGATACATATTTCTGGGAATTCTCAGCTCGATCTGGTCAGCCATTTTGAAGAAAAAACATGAAATGTGCTAAATTAGTACCACTCGAAGCCGTTTCTACCCATTTATAACTAAAATGTTACCCAATTGGCGAATTTAGGCAAAAGTTTGGCAATGAAGTCGACATACTATTACTTTCCGCTCGTCTAACAACGCGTATATAGCGTTTTCCCAGTATTGTCAATCAGAGTATTGTGTTCGCCGACGTCTGTTGAATCAAGTACTGCAAGTGAAGGATGAGTTTCATACAGGTAGGTGTGATACAAACCAGACGATCGGTGTTCAAAACCCGGTCTGAGATCATGAATCACAAGGAACGTGTGGCCGAGTGGTGAATATACTGGAACGTCATTCAGGAGACCGGGGTTCGATTCCCGCCATGGTCAACCATCCTAATAGAGTTTTTATTTGGTTTCTCTCTGACGTTCAGGTCAACACTGGGATATGGTTCCTTAACAACTGGCCACAACCAACCTCTTCCACACTATTCAAGAACACCCAATAAAATAACCTCACATCTCACCATCCCACCATCTCATATATCATCCACCGACGCTAATAGATCGTGGTCATCAGTAGAATGCGTCGTTAATCCCAATGTGATTGGAGGAAGGTGTGGGAACCATACGTATAGATGTGTTGCTTGTCATCAGAACATCTAGATCCACTCAATGCTTGTAGGTACTCGGCGATACTTTGTATTGTCAAAATCCCACATTCTATCAGTACTATTCATTCATTGTGACGAATGTGGGTATGGATTCATTTTATTCATTTAGTTATCCAATGGAATTGATAATTCCAAATGCTATCTGATCATTAGTATTCATCAATATTCAATATTCATCCAATAACAGTCCAACACCCGTTTGGTCAGCAGAGTCAAAAAGTAATTTTGAAATTAATTATATAAATTGGGGAAATTTGAGTCAAACTTCATTAAACATGTGTGTTCTTGAATTGAAATTGCATCAGAAACACTGTCATATTCTTTGCTGAAGTTACAGCGCTTCAATGAAATATCAAGTTGCTATTCTGACTTCATTTTGGTGAAAAATCAACAATTTTTCCTCTTAAAATGACTTGGATTCGTAAATGAGAACTGGTACCTATATTTATTTCTGCATGATTCTTTTCGTCACATCTTCATCTACAATGAAACAATTGTATTTTGATTGAATGGCATTCCTTTTAGTATATTTTAATGATCTGTTGAATAATAAAAACGCACGAAATTTGAAGGTTGCCTGTTAAATGATGGCAAAACATCCAGTATTTGAAGTGATTTAACTCAAAATTTATCCCGGTTAGCCTATCATCTGTTTTTTCATCATTATCGAGCACATCAAAACGAATCGACTGACAAAAACTCGTGATTTTTCCGTGACCATGAGGTAATGGATATTAGACCTTGATAACAAATCGTCGGTTCGTTTTTCATATCGTTCTGAAAATTATAAAAATGTGTTCATCAAGCATCAATTATTGATTAAAATACTCGAATAGCATTGGTAAACAAGGGTCAACAGGTTAATTCGCTAATTATTAGTTAATCAACAAATTTATAATTCGTAAGACCAGAACTGACCCGTTTGAAATTCAATTTTGGTCAAAATATTATCAAGATGTGAGTAGGCCTATATGAATTCAGACAGATGAAGTTATATTTTTATGATTCATATAAGCCTATATATCATTCAAAAATATACATGATGACGAAAAAGTGTCGAAATAATCGTCTCCCAACCTTGATCGTCTTTTATCTCACACTGGAGGCCGAAACACAACAATTCCCACGATTTTTTCAGTCGTAGTCGTGGTTTTTGTATTGGACCTGTTTTAGGCTCGGGTCGCAATTGAGTCGTGACTTCTCTAAACTTCAACGGACTGCAGACGTCGATGAAGCATAATACCACAAATCATGTTTCGCGCCAAAACTGTTGCCTTCATCGATTGTTTTATTCGCTGTCATGAAGAGGATCCAGTTCAAGTATTGTTGTTAATCTGTCCGGTAAGGCCTGGTTCACAATTGAAATGAGGAATGGTGATTATGGAATAGCAATAGTGTTATAGTGTATAGTTACATAAGTGGGCCACAATAGCCTCTTATTTCAATGGTTCACTGCTAACCTAAAACATTATTCTGCCTTGAACGGTTCGAATTTCAATGGAAGTGACAACAACCAAGGCCTTCCAGATTATGCCATATTTCTTTTGAAATTATATATTAGGTCTTGCTGCAACTGTCAAAAGTAATCTTGACATTTATTCCTTGAGAATGTCATTTGAGTCTCGGAGAAAAATAAAATACCAAAAATACATAATGGTAAGACACTTGACTACAGTAGTAACATCATCTGATTGGTCAGGATTTGGCTTGTCATAACGGTTATTAGGAATAAGTCATGAGATATGGATTTTTTTCATTTCTTATGACTTATGACCTAATCACTATAACCAGTTTCTTATTGTGAACGGTTACATGGAAACGCCATCATCCATTTCGCTTAAACTCTATACCATATTCCATATTCCATAATCACTATTTCAATTTTGAACCAGGCCTACAGTATTATTCCAAAGCTTCTGATTGGTTGTCGTGGCTCTGATCCTGATGTGGTTGACACGAAATGGAATCAAATCAAGTCGTAGGACGAGGTGAACCATAACATCCATTTTTGGAGGAGCTCCAGCGAAGATTCGATTTTACATACTGAAGAAAATTGGTGTCCTTTTTTTATGTTTTTTTGTCGGTTCTCCACAGGTCAAACGGCTACAACCATGAACTCCGAACTTTTTTTCATCATGGTTCCTTATCTACATCAGATCTGTAAAGTTTTGTGGCATCATCGGGTGGTAACTTATATCAATATGAATTTCGGAAATTTGAAAAACACCCATTAGAATAACACGGCGGAAAAATAAACATTATTTTCCCAAAGAGATGAAGTTTTGCGTGAAGTTAGAATCACATTCTGATACACATTTCTGGGAACTTTCAGCTTCATCGAGTGAGCCATTCTGAAGAAAAATCATAAAATGTGCTAAATTGGTGCCACTCGAAGCAGTTTTTACCCATTTCATACTTAATGCCTCCCCATTGGCGAATGTAGGCAAAAGTTTGGCAAAAACGTCGACATACTATTACTATCCGCTCGTCTAACAACGTATATATACCGTTTTCCTAGTTAATAATCAATTCCGAAGACCAAGACGAGTTCTAAAACTAAAACTGTGGATAAAACTGTTTTGAATCGACCTATTAACTCACAGAGCTCGAACGTCCTTAGGGATACGTTGATTGACTGGAAGTTCTCCCAGTTTGTGTCTCCAGCAGCTAATACTCAGCGTTTCCGGTCTGCAGTTGCACGGGCCGGAACTACATTCCTCCCATCCAGTTTTACTGTCAACAATGAACCACACTGGAACACAAGAATGTGTACAAAAATCGTCACAAATATACAAATAACTACATTAAGATACATTCAGTCACAAGCCATCATTTCAAATTTGGAACAGGATGTTGTTTCAATTTTTATTCTACATTGATCTAGATGGCTTGTGAGGATAGACAGGGAATGAAATACCATGTTTCTGCCTGGCTTAGACTTGGCCATGATGGTTCAATTTGATGCTTTGATGAAAAAAAAATGGGTGAATCGGTGAATCGAAAAAATCGGTGAAAGAAAGAATCGGTGGTCTTTTAATTTGACAAATTCAGTTCTTTGTTCTTCAGGAAACAAACCTATCTGTGAGAATCTCCAAGTCCATTCTCAATTTGTTACAAACAAAAATATTGCTGACTTCCTGAGCTTAAAATTCTTCCAAAATTCATCTTCGTTAAACAAAAAAAAAATAATATTCTATCCTTGAACTGATGATTTTGTTTTTGTGTGTCCTGGTCAGTAATAATATCACATCGATTGGGATTTCGTTATCCAAATTAGATTCCA
>OZ023336.1:10943479-10973479 GCA_964007535.1 Brachyptera risi | reverse complement strand
TGCAACTGTCAGTGTCACCTCTGACCACTCACCTTGTCTATCTACTCTAGCCTAACCTGTCAAAGAGTGTACCACTATTACTAGGCCTATATGCCTACCTAGCTGAAATGTAACTTATGATTACTAATAGGCCTATAACCACTAAAACACTAACACTAATTATATATACAGTTATAATAGGCCTAGGCCTATTTCCTACTAATTATATTACAATGTTCAATGCTGGGCTTTTCCTAATTCTGGATGAGGCTAGGCCGAGGCCTAATCAGGAGGGGCCTATCATTGTTAGACCTGGCAGAGTATTCAAAGATAGGCTGGATTCATTAAATGTGTCGGATGACCATCTGATTAAACGGTACAGGTTTCCAAGACATATCGTCTTGGAACTGTGCAGCATTTTGGAAGGCCATTTGACCAGACCGACGCAAGTTCTTACTGCATTGCGATTCTACGCGTCTGGAACGTTCCAGCTCGTTATGGGCGATGTAACAGGCATAAGTCAAGCCAGTTGCTCGCGAGTTTTGTGTGACATTAGCAACGCATTGGTTCAACACTCCCTCCAGTTCATATCCTTCCCTATTGAAAATGAGGCATACGTTGCCAGAGTTGAAGCAGGTACGTTGCTGAGGTTATTAGTTGCTAGTACACTGAACTGTCATACACAGACTGGGATCTGATGTTAGAGTCGAGTGGAGTTAGGTTAAGCTAACTTGAACCGAAAATCTCGTACACCGCAAGAAAAATATTTTCATGCATGATGGCTAGTATATTATTGTGGGGAGAAGAGGAGAGTCTCACACTATTCAAATGCAATATCGTAGCCTCCCTATTCAGTCATCATCTGAAATAATGCTTACGGTGTAGGCCTATCGGATTTTCAGTGTAGGCCTACGTTTTTCTCAATTCACCATATTTTCGGTGTATCAGTTATGCAACCCAAGGGTGGTACGGTACCCTACATGTACAGGCCTATGGTGGACCATCCTGATAGAGTTTTTTCGGTTATTCTCTGTCATTCAGGTCAATACTGGGATGGTTCCTTGAAAGACGGCAGGAAGCTTGCTTGCTCTCCGAGTTGAGTTTTTGCATGCCGGGGACGTATGGTGCGGGGAGGGTAGTAGGCGTGTCGCTAATGTATAGGCCTCGCTGTTATTTCTTTGATGGTTTTATTTGTTTGAGATTTGATGAATATATAAATTGACGGGTACAATTATTGTACATGGATTGGATTGTTTTATTGCAATCAATCACTTATTCTCTGATTAGGCTACAAAGGAGAATCACAAAAGTAGCCTATCAGAAAATACTGATGAATAATACATACGTGAGACATTCAACATGGGCCTACATAGTAATTTAATCACACTATCGAGTGATTTAATAATTTAAATATTACTTGCTTTCTTTACTTTTTGATTGTGAACACTTTGTTTTATTATAATAATAATATTTCGTTCATTTAGCGACAGTGCGCTATTCAATAAGATACATTACATAAAATAGGTACATACACTGGTAATTTGTATGGATAATAGAAGATATAACATAAAATTGAAAAAATATGAAAATAATAGAATAACAATGAGTATTTTCTTCATACTATAGCTTATAATTTCTTAACATTATATATTTCACAAGTGCATTTTTGAACTCTTTCTGTGATCCCAATTGTTTTAAATAATCTGGTAGACTGTTATAGTCACGTACACCTCTATATAACAATGACTTGGCATTTATCTGTTTGGAGCAGCTACTAAGATACAGATTGTTATGATTTCTCGTACCATGGTTATGGATCGAGTTAACATATGTTAGTTGTTCATTTAGATAGGGGGGTAATTTACCATTGTGCATTTTATGGATGAAACACATTCCATTCAGACTTATCCAGTTCACTACGTTCAGCCATCCTAGTACTAGTAACATTCTGTCTACATGCGTTTCCCTTCTACATTTCAGTACAATTCTCATTCCTCTATTTTGTAATAGTTGCAAGTTTTTAATGTCTGTCATGAATGCTTGATATAGTATTGTTATGCAGAAAGAGAAATGTGGTTTAACAATAGTATTATATATCAATAGCCTTGTCTGGAATGATAAATGTTCACTAATTCTGTTTAAATATCCTTATTTTTTTATCCAATCTTATGTCATTTTTTGTAACCATGTATGTAGGCCTATGTGAAAAAAATAGCATAGAATGAATATCTACTATACTACTACTACACTGATTGTTGTAGAGTACGACAAAGTCTTATGAAAAATTAAAGATTTCAGTCTAGGCATTTCCGAATTCAATTATTGGATGAGCGATGTCACTCTCATGCATATTGAGGCAGTAATTGCAAATACGCTACCAAACTTTCACAATCAGTTGTCACATGATGAGAAAAATATATTTTTGTGTGTAGATCGCTTTTCTTACATGCAACAAACACATAGTTTATCATGTTGAGTATTCCTAGTTTTTAGTGACAATGAGTTGCAAGTGAGTCATGACAAAATGAAATGATACATTCAACCATACTGATTGATTGATTATTGCTTGTTGAATGCCCCACCAACAGATTATTCTTGTCGATTTTTTAATTCCATTGAACTAAGACTTCATTTCACTTGATGAACAAAATCGGGCTTCGTTTTTATGTTCTCTTTTGTACGTGGGAATGTGGCATACAGATAAGAGAGTGTGTAACCAATCAAAACTTTTTCCAAACGTTAGTGTAATTACAGAATTAAAGCGGACTATTAAAATAAACCAGACAAAATATGTTGAATTAATTTTTGATGAGTTCATAATCAATCAAGTTTGATGGGTCTGCATTAGTTGATTGAAATTATCATATTCATTTGACAGAAGAAGTTCTTCTCATTTTTCGATGGCCTTGAGAATAAAGTCAAAATATTTATTAAACTCGAAGATTACAGTGTAATCAGACATGGGAAAAATAATCTGAAGCAGGGTTTCCAGTAGGCCTACCAATTTTTTCTTGTCCGCCACAATTTTCCCAACAGACAATCACAAGCCAGTATTCACCTAAAAACATGCCGGTTTACGACATCGTTTCGGTCCCGTGATTATTGACTCAACTTCCAACTTTTGTCGTCCGAAATTACGATCACCGTAAGTTACACTACGATTGCAATCCATCTGGCTCCGGTTGTTTGGATTTACATTGCCACCAAAAAAAACAAAAAAAGAATCGATTCACAAAAATATCGATCCACATATCCTAACTGCAATTTCAAACATCACCACACTTTTAGAATCATGGTCTTAGATTTTGTATCCAGAATTGCTATGCCATTTGAAGTAGAATTATTTATTCAGATGGTACAGGACAATCTCCGTGTTTGTATAATTACAACGGCGCGACCTGAGAAAAGTGTGTCAATTTGTATTCTTGGGGTAATAAGATCGCCCTTGTGGTGCCCCGTCCAAACGATCCTACCTTTCATCGTTGGCCTTAATTGGGAAACAATGATTTTGTATCAAGTTTCGATGTTATTTAAAAAATATATATCGTATTCTGACAGCTCAATTTCTCACATTCAAAGAAGCCGTGAGTCGAGGTAATGACGGCTATGACTACGACGTGACGAAAACGTTACGACACAGCCAAGTGGAAATAGGCATGACAAAAATCGTACCGATATCGTGTTGGACGACAAAACAGAATCGGAACTGGAAACCCGGTCAACTTCAAGTATCTGAAAACTACATACAGATACTTGAATTTTGAGTAGGCCTATTTCAGATACAAGATACATTTAAAAAATGTATTTAAAATTTACAAAATACGAGATAGTGTCTCAAGTTTTCTATACAGTATTGGGTTTTAACGGCAAACTGTAATGATAGCCAAGATCTATTGGCGTCGGATGGATGATTAATGAGATGAAGGTTTCTTGAGTAATGGGAAGGATAGTGGGAAGGAAGCAGTCGTGGCCTATATTGTGGGAACCATCCCAGCATTAGCCTGGACTACAGAGGGAAATCATGAAAACCCCTGTAAAGGTGGAAGGCGGCAGGGATCGGACCGGGTCCTAAATTCCCCTCGCCTCCCGCAACACATGAAGAGTGAATATGTGAAGAGATAATGACAGATCGAAGGGTTGTAATATCACAATCATAAGTTCCTTTGTTAACAATCTGCATTTATCATACTTTGAACATTCTTCAATTTGAACTTTACCACCTCTTTTGTATTCACATGTATTCACCGTCTTTGTAAATTGACAATGTGTATGTAAAATTGTAAATAAAATATTACAAGCGAATTTCCTTTACCGATCTATATTTCTGCCTCGCATGTAAAGTTGACATTCCATTTTCACTCGACTGTTCTCACTGTTTGTTACTACGTGTGAATGTATAATAATTACTATAACATGAAATCGTGAAGTGTTTTGACATTACTTTACCGTTTAGTTATTATTTACACTCGAGACATTACCTAGTTGTAGTTGCTTTTTTTTCAAATATGAAATCAAACGACAGTTCATGTTTTGATATAATCCGTGTATGCCTATAATGTATAATCCATGTATGGGGTGGTGAGATCGCCCTTGTGGTGCCCCGATCAAACAATCCTACCTTCAATTGGGAAACAATAATTTTGCATCAAGTTTCGATGTTGATAAAAAAAATATATACGCCTAATCCAATTGAATAATTTACTTTTCACATATTCTATTCATAATCTGTTGTTTCGACGCCGAAGAAGAGAAAACGTACAGATGACGATGCATTCGACCGTGCAACGGGAAAATGTCAGAATATGGGGGAGGCAAAAATGACTTCAATTCAAAATGTTGAATTGCTCTCTCAATACGAAAGCAGGGGCCTCATTAAAAATGGATGAAACTCTTGTTCTGATTGCTGAAGCAAAAGCGGCCAAATACCTGAAATAATAACATACCAAAACACATTCATGAAAAAATATAGGCCTAGATCAATACAAGGTATTCAAATGAAGATTCATTTACACGCATTAAATAACCAACTGATTGATATTTATTCCCTTCACAAATAATGAATGATATAATTTTAAGCCTATAAATTATTGAAGAAAAAATGTACGGCAGTGCACTGTGGTGTGTTGCTCTTCGTGTTGCTCTTCTTTCTGGAAATTGGTAGCAGCAGTCAAGGTTCATTTGCATACACAGAATCTCCTAAAAAACACAAACAATGTTATAAACTATTCAAAACTGGAATTGAAATGGTATTTCAGTAGGCCTACTGAAATTGAATTGAACTAATATTAAATTCAACTGGACCTCGATTAAATTGAATAAAATGTGATAATATTCGGCCCATTACTTTCAAATCTATCAACCGGTAGTTGAGGTAAATATTTATTCAAACACAAACGAATTGTCAACTTGAATACACACAATCGACCATTCTGTCCAAGGTCTTTGTTTTACGCTCGGACGTAGGAATTACGTAATTCCATGACTCCTTAGGCCTACTATTGGACTATGATCAATTTCTTCCTCTTCTCTGATGAGACTTGATAGAATATTGTGAATATTTGACAGTATAAGAAAACTAGATAATATTAAATATTGATAATATTGATGATTTTTTTATTCCTCAAAAGACCGGTTACTACATGTAATTTAATTTGCTCACCTACAACATATTCTCACTGGATGCTCAAATACTTTTGAGAATTTTGTAGGCCTATGAAGTGTGATTTGATGTGTAATAAAATAAAAATAAGCATTGAAATTATTGTGTGTGGCTATTTGTACCCTCGTAGCTGTTGGTGGGGTTGTTCAACAGAATCAAAATGAAATAAATAAATAGGGGGCGTGTCAGTGAATTTAGTGCTACAATAATATTCTACAGTCCGTATTCTTAAGCCGGTATAGTTTTACGGTACCTTATAGTAGACCGTTGCTAGCATATTGTTGACTTTTACTGGTATATCATTTATGAGCCTTGCCAGTAGTAAGGTCTACTGCAGTTGAGAGAATCGCCTACCGGTATTGATAACGTTACTACATGAATTCCTGTTATATTTAGTGTAGTATTAATATTAATAGTGGTTATTAATATCCACAGTAAAAATAGAATTAAAAAAATGGATATTATCAAATTATCTTATATTTCATGAGAAATAAAACTATTTCATTTTACAGTGTATATTCCAAATAACTGAAAATAGTCCATAATTTCAAAATGTGGATTCTTGTCAGTAGGCCCTATGATTATTTTTTTATTAAAATTGATATTTTCATCATTATTATCAAAATGTACGTGCGTAAGTGTTCAGACTTGATATACTTATTTGTAATTTGTTTTTCTTATGTATAAAATGTTAGTAGACCTGCAGACAAGTCAACTTTTTGTGACTTTGCGGGTCTACGAAATTGTACTGAAATCTTTGTGAGAACACAAATGAAAAAATGAAAAAAAAATTTCAATGTCAAGAGTAGGCTTACAAACCTTTGTCTCTACTCATACGTCTGTGGCAAGTTGTCTCGGATGTCATCCACGGGAGTCTGTCATTCCATGAAGAAATGATCAACGCAACCTCAATCGCCCTCCCAACTCATGCTCTTCCGTGCTGTTCGCGGCAAAGCGTTCAAACGAATCCAAGCTTCCATCTGTATATGTAGATACAATGAATATTGATGAATATTTTAATATTTAATCTGACGGAGATTAAGTAATGAGCTCAAGGTCGACACTACACAATTCACGATTCCTCTCTTACACCACAGTTTTGTTTGGTCAAGTAGGCTAGGTCTCGGCATTGAATGTGTAACCTTACATAATCAATGGTCTCGGGCAAGATGAATCGAGAACTAGGCCTAGCCCCTATGTTTATACAATATTTATGGTCTAGGCCTACATGTATGTAACTCCAAATGAGGTACTTCTGGCTGTGAAAATATAGGGTGTGCCTAGGTCATATATTTACTAGGTCCGAGTCTAGTTATTCATTGTCTCAGGTAGCCTATAAGCATTTAGTTGGAATGGTAGAAGTAGTAGTAGTAGTGTTTATTCCTTTAACCCTCTTTCGAGGAAATCACAACCTACAAGGGTATGGGCCCAAGTCTGGGCCTAAGCATTGATTTTGTAAGCTAAACATTAAATCAACTGTGAAAAATCATCAAATTCAATCTCTCGACTCATGCTTGCCTGATTGCAATTGTCAAAAAATACGACTAAACAGAACGTAAATTCATTTCTTACCTCAAAATTGAAAAATACAATCCCAATGTCGAAAGTGTCATCTGTCATCACACGGTTTTGAAGACCTCTCAAAGACAAAGCTGAACGAAGGTAGCTCATAACTCGAGCGTTCGATGAGTTCGATTATGGCAAAAAGCATTCAAAATTCAATACCAACTTCTAAATGTTATTGGTTTTGTAAGGTTGTCGGAAATCGGTCATTTGTAAAACGCCCACAAAAGTGGCCGATAGAGTTATCCAGCAGAAAGGTGTCTGGAGAATTTGTCGGCATATTGTGCATCGGCCCTAACACGCTTATATGAATGGACTTTAGGCCATTTGTTCATGCTTTGAAAATAATATGCATGTTGACTATCAACACCATTTGTGGTACACTATACATACATACAAACTATACATACAAATATTGCTTTCGCATTTTTTTTCAGGTTTCTGTACACAATGCAAGGTTGTAATACAAGGTTTTATTTCTCTAGAAGTAATGTATATATATATATATATATATATATATATATATATATATATATATATATATATATATATATATATATATATATATATATATATATATATATATATATATATATATATATATATATATATATATATATATAAATATATATATATATATATATATATATATTGAAGGCTTTCTGCCAACAGAAGCATTTTAACCGTCCTCCTTGGTCTAGACTCTAGAGGTAGCGCATCTGCTTCTGGTTCCAAGGCCGCATGTTCTAATCCTGAGTAAAGTGTGTTTTATTTTTAAATGTTCTTTCATCTATCATCAGCTCACTGTTTTTCATCTCCCGCTCATTTGTACCCTCCATAACCTAGCTAATAGTGGGGTCGTTAAGTATAACATAGAAAAATAAGCATTTAATAAAAGTATTAGATTATTACGCCTATAATTAAAATATCAAAGGTGGGCCTACTCTACTCTGTTGATGAGAAAAGTTAATTCAGGATTCTATGTCAATAGAAAAAATCTTGTAACGATTTTTTGTAAATAGAAGCAATGTATTTAAGATTTCTGTCAAAAGAAACAATCAATTTAGGGATTTATTTTTACAGAAGAATCCATTTAAGGTTTTCTGTCAATAGAAACAATCAATTTAAGGTTCAATTTTCTATATGAGGGCGTCCAAGGGTGAGCTCGCTCACCC
The DNA here is from genome assembly GCA_964007535.1 of Brachyptera risi. Taxonomy (NCBI): domain Eukaryota; kingdom Metazoa; phylum Arthropoda; class Insecta; order Plecoptera; family Taeniopterygidae; genus Brachyptera; species Brachyptera risi. The sequence continues at coordinate 10,965,103 of OZ023336.1, read as the reverse complement.
TTGTTAGTATTGTATTACGTGACACGCAAGAACCATCATGGTGTATATCTGAAAAGTACTGTTTTGGAAGTAATATTCCGACATAACCTTACCACTTGTATGACCACTTGTATGAGTGAGGGTATTTAACCGCGGCGTTTTTTTCCAAAGGTATTCCATGTCTCACGGTAGAGAGCAACAAGTGCAAGCGGTAGGGATTTCATTCATTCTGATTGGCCAGGAGAAAAAACGTCTGCCGCCTGCCACCTGCCGCGAGCCATGTAAACGGGCCTTAAGAGAAAACATGTTAGGAATGCAATTTCTCCGAAAGAAATGAATTTTCTTCTGAATGTTTCCACATGAATGCTACACATAATCACCATCTCGTGAGCAATTCTAATCAGTCATTTAGAAGAAAAAAAATTCAAATAACTGTTTTAATTCATCAAATGCATGGGAATGTCTAATTCGTGATTAAAAGCTAACCAGGCGGCAGTACTGTCGAAGTGGGCGATTGGCCGTCCGGAGGCAGTTAGGTCTAGATGTCATGTTGTTGTATGCTTACACACATTATATTTGTAACTAATATTGTACCGGTAGTTTTAAAGATTAATAATTTTAATAATTTCAATTTTGTATTTAATATTGTAATTACACATTATTTAATTTGAATTTGATTTGGGAGTATCTGCCCCCACCCAGTTCACTAAAACGCCACCAGATGTCAGCCACTTTGCTTTTAATCACGAATAGCAGAATCAGGTTGCCAAGATTCACTGCTTCCCAGATTCAATATTTGTCCAACAAAGAAGTGTCCTCTATATCTGTCAAGGTGTGTAGAATACCAGAGTCGATAAACTATGACTATCAATAACCTAACGGGATAAGCAACATGGCTTAAGTCCTATCCTTTCAACATTAGGCCGTTTTCACCAGGATGGAATCAGCGCTTTCGTGTACATTTCTGAGATTCGCAATTTCAAATCAAATCGTACGTATTAGGCTCGTATTCCAGTGTATAGTACATAGTTGTATACTTGCATTGTTTCTGACCTTTCTCGTAGATGATGAGTGAGTTAATTATCCAGTTCTCAAATGGTGAATATAGCAGTAGGGCTCTTGACTATAGGTGACTACATGCTTTCACAGACGTATTTTAAATTCAGATTGGCCAATTCAATTGAAATTTATTCCGATATTGCTTGATGCAGTTGAAAAGAACTGGATTCACGGATTGCATTACATCTATTACTTGTATAGATCAACACACAATAATACCAGCAAATTACCATAACATTTGTGAGGCGGCATCTCTCTGATATACGCATGGTGCGAATGGAAAGCGCCATGTTGCTTATCCCGTTACGTTATTGATAGTCATAACTATAAAGTAGCAAATTTAGTACAAAGTGTGTAGAATACCATAGTCTATAAAGTAGCAGATGTAGGACTACTAATAACTCTTATCATACCTCAATCCTATCTCTCGCTCATCTCATAACGCATATGTTGCGTTCGCCCAGTTAGATGAGCGATAGCAATGACCACATCCCACTCTTATAGAACTTTGTCTGTGTGTGTTCGTTTGTTTGTTTGTTTGTTTGTTTGTAAGCACTGCACAGGTCGCAGGGTTTGACTGATCGACATTAAACGTTTTTGTACACGCAAACTCATCCAACTTTCAAGTGTAATTTCAGGGTTAGTTGAGAAGCTGGAATTATCTGAAAATTGGAGTTGAAAATCATTTGACGACATTGTCATTCGAAATTATTATTTTTGTTATTATTATCATCATCATGATCATTATTATTATTCATTGATAGATTCACTCAATATCATAAGATGTCATGAAAGACATTTATGAGTTGGTGAGTGAATAATTGCAAACTGCTAACCATTTCGATTTCATCGGAAGAGGGTTGAATTAAATGAAATGAATCGATGAGGAAAAATAGTTCCCTGATGATAGTTTTAATAGTCATATTATTATTATTTCAATATTCAATATTCTATTCTTTGTATTTTGATATTATTTCTAATATCTTCATTTAATTGAGCGCAATGTTATTTTTTATATGCAAATATAGTGTTTTGTTTCCTCGTTTTTATAATTCTCTGTCTAATCCACAGATGAGCCTTGTGCTAGGCTCTGTGGAAAAAGTGAACCTAATGTTTCAAGTAAATGAATGATGAATAACCAACCTTTACTACTAAAAAAATTATTAGTTCATTATTTCATAGTTTCCTATTATTTTGATAGTTTTCCTACATGAGGATGAACGGAACTCGTTCCTCCCCGTGTGCCATCGGAGTGACTGATAACGCTTGTGGCATGCAGGAATTCCATGGACGTATTGTGAGATGTCAATACTTGCCGAAGTTGATTCTCATACATGGACATGTGATTGGATAATTTTGATTTCCATTCTAGTCTTGCCATTCTATTGTTACAGATTTAGTGGATATCTAAAGACATTTCGTAACAATATCATGTCAACTAGACTACATGGATAATAAGCAAACGGCAAGACTTATGAATATTGAAAGAGAAGAAAAGAGAAGAGAAAAGATCACAGAAGAGATTATTTGGATCACTGCACTACCAATAGGATAATGACACTTGCAAACGGACACTTGGTAACTGGTCTAATATTTATGTACAAAGTTGTAAACAGTCATATAGATTCATCTTCAATTATTAGTTAATTAAACTTCCATGTACCATCTTTTGTAACCCGGAAACAGTTTATATTCCACCCAAATAATAGCAGAATGGATATTAATAAATATTCATGTATAAACCGGCTTCAGAATTTATATAACTCCATTTCCCATCTAAACACTAGTTTAGACTTGCAATTCAATAATCTTTCACAATTCAAATCAATCTCAAGATATATAACGGATAGGCTTACTTAGTGTGCTTTCATGATTCACTGTTCAATTATTAAACTATTGTACCTCAAATTTACCTGTGTTTATGTTCTCGTTTGTGTTATGTTCAATATATATTCGTATTGTTTGTTTTCATGTATGTGGTGTCCTTTCATTAAATACGCACTAGTGGGAATGTATTTTTCTGTTTCTGATGAAGACTAAATCGAATCAAATCATCTGATGACATGCCCATCAATTTGAGCATCAACTTTGGCAAGTTTCTATTTTTCACAATTATCTCTTGTAGAACTCTCTCTCATGCCACTAGCGTTTCTTTTCATTCTGCCAATACACGGATAGAAACATTGGGCCTACAATTATAGTTCATCACCTCAATATCAATCATTTCAACAGTTCTGCAATAGTTGGTCAAAAACGAGCTCATTCAAGTAGTTTATTCAATTCCAAGATGGATGAATAGCCTTGAAATTGAACGAATTCACATCCCTGTTTACCTGGATTTCAACAGATAGCGACTATAGTTACACCCCTCATTTCAGAGAAAACTGGAAACCACTCTCTCAATTTCAGAAATTAGGATGAATTTCTTGGTCCTCCGGAGAGACCACGAGTAATGACGTGGGAATCATCAATTATGCATGGAAAACTTGAGCAGAATTGAGTGATATGTCTACGTCATGACTTGGAAAAAAAGACTGGGTCCTGGAGAACAAATTGATCAATTTCAATTTCTGTAATCGAGATTATGATATCTAGTTTTCCCTGAAATGAGAGAAATAAATGTCTCCATGACTCGTTGGAATCTACCTTCAGTGTTGTGATGTCCTTTCAACTCAGGAGGTCCGAACCTTCGCTGCTGCAGATCACACCTTTGCCTCTGATGACCACTTTTCTCTCTCTCTCTCTCTCTCTCTCTCTCTCTCTCTCTGATCACAAATTATCCCGCTAATCCAGCGTCCACGTCGTGTCCACTCAACCAAGCGGTCCAAACTGCCTAACAGTTCCTCCACGTCTCGGCTAATTAACTGCTTCCTCGTTAACTAAACGGTCACGTGACTTAATCCAGTCAATTGCAGGAACAAACAAAACACAATTAAACACATTCATCATTTGCATAGAATGAAGAAAACGCTACGTGTGCATTGTGGGATGAGTGATAGAGAAGACCGAGACGCGTGGCCGAGTGGTAACACACTGAACCGTCATTAGGGAGACCGGGGTACGATTCCCGCCATGGTCGACCAGGATGGTCAGGGTTTTTTCGTGGTTTCTCCCTGTCGTTCAGGTTGATACTGGGATGGTTCCTCATCAACAGGCCACGACCGACTCCTTCCCACCATCCAAAACACCTAATAAAATAACCTTTCACCTCATCATCCCATCATCTCATTCATCATCCACCGACGCCAATAGATCGTAGCCATCAGTATAGTGCGTCGTTAAAACCAACTATGAAAAAATAAAAAATCAGTGATCGAGGCATATTTATGTTTGTTGTTTGCTTAACTCTTTGAAGCACGAATTACACTGAAAACGGAAAATGTGTTAAGAAGGATACAAGGACTATGGAAATAGACGCAAACAATCATTTAGAAAATACAATTTCATTTTTTTTTAAACCAACCACTTTGAAATTGGAATTGAAATCGAAATTATTTTAAAACTGAAAAATCATCAATATTTACCAATTTTAAATTTCCAAAAGTATTTAAAATTACAACTCACAATAATTTCTCAGTCTCACCTGTAAGTTTGATACATTTCACCAATTATCGATACGGGAAACAATCGGAATAGATTTGAACGGGATGAGTTCGAAGCCTAACATTTGCATGAATCAACATGGCCTAGGAATTCTGGTTTTGAAAATACAACTGTGACTTCCCAATGCACCTAAACGCCAGCGCCATCGGTTGAGTGTGAGCAGTACTACCTAGACCACGTCCACGAAGTGGTATCAAAACCATACCACTATGCATTTGATTCGAAATTATATTTGTATTTCGAAAATTATTTCGATTTATTTAAATACAAATTATTTAATTATTCAATTATATTGTTTGAAAAATTTGATTTTCCATAATTGTATCTATAATTTGAGGGTATGAATGGACGGGTGATAATTTTTGTTTTCATTCATATTGGGTGACCAAGATCTATTGGAATTGGTGAATGATATATGAGATGATGGGATGAAGAGATGGAAGGATGTTTCATTATATGCTTCCTGGATATTGGATGGGAGTCGGTCGTGGCCTGTTCTGGAGGAATCACCCCAGTATTAGGCTGAACCACAGAGGGAAACCACGAAAAACCCTGTCAGGATGGTCAACCATGGCGGGAAACGAACCCCGGTCTCCAGAATGATGGTTCAGTGTATTGACCACTCGGCCACACGTCTTGTCAGTACAGGTGATAGTGGAAGTGATGATGAATGAAATGACGTTTACAGAAACTCATGCCTTATGTGGGACTCGAACCCACGCTCAACGGTGATTTCAATCCATTGAGTAGTTCCGTGGTGGGCTGAACGAAGGATGGAGCTGGCCTAATCATAGGAAATGTAATGGAGAGGTATTACACACACCTCGATGTCAAAACTATCATACCACTGCCTTCCTGCTTCATATTCGCCATTTCGTTTGACCATTGTAGATCGTCCGCCCTCGTGATGTCAACATATACAAACCAATCAAGTGGACAGTGAAGCAGGGGAAGAAGGGAAATAACCAATCAAGATATATCTAAAATTTCCCCCGCTTCGTATAAGTCACACTTATCTACAATGGTAAATTCTGTGGAGATTCAATTTGTCTGAATGCTTGGACTTCTTGATAGATCTAAGAGCCTACAATCGATCTATAAATATCACATTTCTTCTGCAAAACGGTGACTCCGATGAATCGTTGGGATGACGTATATCATTTGTGTACTCCAAGCTCGTGGAAATTTGTTTTAATTCGAAAATAGTCTAATTTATTTCCTCTGGGCTATTATATTGACATTTTCCAACTACCGGAATGTTTTTCTCTGAGAAGTGGTACACCGATGCACCCTGGAACTCTACAGTATTGGGGTAGATGATGTCACATGCATGACAAGGTTCATAATTATTTGGGCTTGCGTATTACCCGTGAAGCGCGTACAAAAAAGACTACACAAAAGCGTTTTATGAATACAGTATAACATTATTCATTACTAGGAAAACGCGGGATTCGCGTTGTGAGATGAGCTAAGAAGTATGGAAATCAAGAATGAAAAATATATCGTCAGCTCAATCCACATCTTCAGACCTTGGATTACTTCGAGCGTTCAAAAACCTTACCTGCAACTTGTTGATATGTACAGCGCTGCAACCTGTCGCATATAACTTACACTTTGCAAAACCTGTTCATCATGATATTCGATCAAATGTACTCTTTTATTGCGTTTTCTTTGTTATGTCTCATGCGATTGTTGCACAAATCTCTGAAAAGGTGTATGATAATAGTTTTCATATTTGGTGAAAATTTGAGAGCTTTTGAAGAATTCTTGTTTCCCAAGTATTTTTCCTCCGGGTTATTCTTATGAGGATTTTTCAAACTTTCCGATTATTTCCCGGAAAAACCTCACGATTGATTTTTCTGAATAACAATCCCAGCCTATTCTGGCTTAACAGAAATATGTAGAAAAAGTTTCAAGTCGATAGGTTTTTTTCCTGACCTGTATGCCGCGCACAAAATTACTAAACAACAAGCCAATTTTATTTCGGTATGTGGAATGGAATCTTCACTACGCTCATCTAACAATCGCCCGACTCATGCAGTAATCATCGTTGCATTATCCACTGTTTCTACCGACCCCACCAAACTCTACAGTCAGCGAGTGCCACGCCCCCCATCTGTGTGACCATCCTAACAATCTTCCCGTTTCTTCTGATTCTATTCATCTTGACTACGTCACGCTGTGGTGATACCAACCTATTTCATAATATTATAAAGAGGGTGGCTCCACTCGGCCGGGTCTCGACAATGAAATATTCCCGGTGTCAGTTCCCGAGTCCAGGTTCCCGATTGCCTGTAGCGCAACCATCGCTTTTATATTGACTACTATTAAAGGTACTTTATTGCTGGCGAAATTCGGCAGGGCCGTTCTTCCATTCAACCATTTTGAAAACATAATTCACATGCATTTCAGAACAAAATTAAACACAGAAAATACAACTGAATACAGAAAGATACATACATACATACAGTTGTACACACGGAGATATCTAAACAGTATGTCAACTCACACAAAATCAATGTAACAATATAATTATGAGCATATCGAGATTCACATCGAGACGTAGACGTAGCAACCGATAAATCACAGTTATAGCATTTTGAAATATTTTGAAATATACCCACGACAAAAATTTAGTTATCAATCCTGAAAAAAGTGAAGTCATGCATATATGTTCCCCACACAACAAAGATAAAGTAAATGATATTAAAATTGTGCATCATTCTTATAAATGCTTACACCAAATGAGCCGCGGTTTTGGTTGCGAAGGGTGCATATTTAATATCGAAGTTGTTCCAACATATGTTTGTTTGGGTGTAACCATAGATAAAAATTCAACATGGCGACCTCATATTAACCGTTTGTGTTGTGAACTAAGATCTTGCGCTTTTCAAATATATACTCTTATAAACATTCTACCTTCACTTTATTGCGCACTGTTTACACAGCATTGGTGGAATCCATTATTTCTTATGGATTGTTAGCATGGGGAAATGCGACTGACACTCATTTACACCAAATTTGTTCACTTCGAAGTTAGATTTTAAAAATTATAACTCCTACTCAATTCAAGATAATCAATAAAGATATAATGAATCCCATTTATGAATACTGCAATGTTTTACCTGTTGATAAATTATTTGAATATAAATTCATCTTGAAGTTCTATTTTGATGACAGGTTCAAAATTATAAATGATCACCCTTTAAACACCAGATTAAGACTCCTGAACCACTTTAAAATTCCTGATTACAATAATAAATATGGACAAAGACGACTTGAATATACTGTACCGGTTATATTCAATGGAATGCCATCAAATTTAAGAAATATGGACACATATAGGGCTATTAAATTAGAAATTGAGAAGTGGTTATTCAAATCGACTGTAAATTGTGTGGTGGGCCCATAAAACGCGTTCCATAGTGTTCGCATTATTTCGAATTTTTCACTCATTGTTTATTATATTTATACTTATTATCCACTTTCACTGTTCTCCATCTTGTTCATTCTCTCACTTATTTGATTTAGTTTGTAATTATACGACCTTGTAATGTTTATTTTACTTCAACCATGGCATTAAACAATATTCTTTCTATTATGTTCTTGTATTTGATCCACAGACAAGCTCTCTAGGGCTTTGTGGACATCACGTGACTGTTCATTATCTATTTGTATGTCTATGTTCTTTCGTTCGATAAAAATATATATATATATTCTCAGTAAATTTACCACCAATTTTTTTTGTAACTATTCAGAACAATACTCAACAATGCTATACACGGCTCAGTAGAATTTTGATGTTAGTAGTTGCATTGTTTTTTTTTACAAAAATGATAGATTTTGCCAGTTCAATAATGCCAACCGGTACCGTAGCCACTCTTATCTACATCAAATTCACAAGGGAATCTGCTGCATCGTGGCAGGCAATCGGGACTTTTGGCTCTGGACTGACCACAAGAAACCACAAATACCTTCCATGTTGTCAGTATGTGAGTTGGAGCAACTCCTTTATTTTATGATAAAATAGGTTGGTATCACTACATCGTGACAACGTATTATATCATTCACTGTTTTGGTTTTTTACGAGGTATTTAGCTGGCCTTGGTATCATTTCCTTCTCCACTGCATGAGTTTGTTGTTGTTTGTTCTCAAATTGCATAACCAGGAGACGAAGTTTGTTTGGTAGAACGTTGCTACTCAAATTGAATGAATATGCCTATTCTGATATACACACAATTAAACTATTTTCAAAAATACGAACTCAAATGTACGCTTTCTTCCGATATAACTGCTATATTACTTGAGAATGAGCGTGTTGGTGAAACGATGAAGTGATGACAGGTGGAGGGACAACACACTTGGATGGTTAGTTGTATCGTGCCCCCAAAACTCATGTATTTTGCGGGTTTCAAACTCATGTCCGACTTGTGTTCCGTTTCTAAAGCATTGTCTTTGTTGATGAGCGTAGCGAAGTCTCCATCCCACTCTTATAGGGCTTTGTCTGTGTGTTTTTTTTTTTTTTTTTTTTTTTTTTGTTTGTAAGCACTCCACAGGTCGCAAGGGTTGACTGATCAACATGAAACTTTTTTTGTACACGCAAACTCATCCAACTTAGAACTGTATAGTTTTTGGGATGAATCGGTCGGACCGATTTTGAGAATCATCATCTCAAAGTTTCTAAAAACCCCATAAGATTTGGCTGGGCAGAAAATGTTGAAAAATAAAATCTCTCCAAATGGAATGAAATTTTCTCTAAATGTGTATACATGGATTTTACACATTATCACGATCTTTTAAGCAATTCTGATCAGTCGTTTTGAAGAAAAAAAATAAAATGTCTGATAATATTCATAAAATATATCATAAAAATTGTGACAGAATTAAGTTGTCGAGATTCACTGCTTTCTAGATTCAAGAGTTGACCAACAATGAAGTATTTTTTATATGCGTCAAGGTGTGTAGAACACCAGAGTCAATGAAGTGGCAAGAGTAAAACTACTTTAACGACTTTAATAGCTTATTCAGATATCAAGGTGTGTAGAATACCAGAGTCGATAAAGTAGCAAGGGTAGAACTACTTTAAGGACTTTTATACCTTATTGAGATATCTCGCTCATCTTACAACGCATATTTCGCGTTTGACTAGTTATCTAAATGAACCACGAGGATCTCTATTGTTGTAGTGATATCACACCGAGTGTTTTCAAGCGACGGGAACAGGAGATCAGATATCAATAGAATAGAATAGAATATGATTCCGAACGCTAGAAATATTAGGCTTTCACCGTCCGTTCTGCTTTGGCAATTGAGATCATTTTAGATGACGAACGTGAAATTAGACTACAACGGGTGACTGAGACGTGTGGCTGAGTGGTTAACACATTGAACCGTCATTCGGGAGACTGGGGTTTGAATCCCGCCATGGTCGATCATACTGACAGGGGTTTTCCGTGGTTTTCTCTGTCGTTCAGGTTGATACTGGGATGGTTCCTTAACAATAGGCCACGACCAACTCCTTCCCACCATGCATCTGATAAGATAACTTCTCATATATATATATATATACATCTTTATTGATCTCTGATCGACACAGTATAACGAACAAATTGAAATTCAGAGAGGATAATCTATATGAATATTTATATATATATATATACATATATATATATATATATATATATATATATATATATATATGTATATATATATATATATATATATATATATATATATATATATATATATATATATATATATATATATATTTATGTTTATATATATATATATATATATATATATATATATATATATATATGTATATATATATATATATATATATATATATATATATATATATATATGTATATATATATATACATATATATATATATATATATATATATATATATATATATATATATATATATATATATGTATATATATATATATATATATATATATATATATATATATATATATATATATATATATATATATATATATATATATGTATATATATATATATATATATATATATATATATATATATATATATATATATATATACATATATACATATATATATATATATATATATATATATATATATATATATATATATATATATATGAATATATATATATATATATATATATATATATATATATATATATATATATACATATATATATATATATATATATATATATATATATATATATATATATATATATGTATATATATATATATATATATATATATATATATACATATATATATATATATATATACATAAATGAATACATCCATCTATTCGTATTTGAGTCCCTAATCATCGAAACTTTTTAAACAGTCACAGTCAAACTCTCACACATATACTTCTCAACAAAAATCTGCATTCGCGCGCTTTTGTTGACTATATCTATATACACAACGAGTCAACAATACAGTTGGCAACAAAACTCGACCATTCCAGTGTTGATATCTTGTTCAAATATCATGTTGTTATCATATCTTGCTATTATTGCTCACATGTTGGTTCCACCCAGCCAATCACAGCACTGTATTGTACTATATAAGGAGGTGTGTCGATGACGTTCGTCTACTAGACTAGTTGGTATCAAAACTAGCTCATTTACTTTTTTCCAATTCTAACTCGCGCATTATTTGATTGTACTTGTTCATTCCTGTATCAAATATTCAATTATTACAAACTCATAACAACTATGACCTCGTGTGTCTAATATGATTACTGTTTATCAAAGTATGCAAATTCGTAACTCAACATCATGCTTGTGTTTCATTTCATATAATTCATATAAGTTTTCGCCAATCTGTCAACATTTCTATAAAATGGATCTAGCCAGTTTTGTTAATTGGAGACACATTTCTACTCTATGATGAGTGTGTAAATATACTCTGTGTTTCGGTCTCGTTTCTCCTGTGTTTTTTCCCCATTCATCTCGAGATTCCTTACTTAATATCAACATCTCATATTCACAAGTTGTATAACTTGAAGTGAACAGACTTTTAAAGTGTTATTAATCATCTCTGGGAACTTCTCGGATTGCTAATGCATTCAACTTTTTATTTCCTTCCATGTTGAATTAATGGAACAAATCTCAATGAACAGAGATGGTATTTCAGTTGAGTAAATAAATGTCCTTGTTGACTGTGACCCAAATACTCGGTTCAGAATATCATATGCCGTTTCCCCCACTTGAAATGGTCTTCTGTCATAGTCGATAAAGCAGTTCCAACTTCCTTACATGTGCTACCTTATCGATCCTGGTCGGGCTGTCAGGTTTACCAACCTATCCACACAGAGGGCAGAATGTGAAATGGAGAATGATGGAGTTTTCTAACAAATTGAAAAGTAATTGAGAACTAGTTTCTTGTTTTTCAGCCCAGAAACTTTTTGATTCAAATTTTGTGCTCTTCGGCGATTTATCGATCGAGTGATCGAAGTGGTACGTATTCATATAGAATATTCATGTTTATATTGGGTGGGAAAACGCAACTTATGCGTCGTGAGATGAGTGAGATATTCATGTGGAATATATATCATTCAGGAGTTCCGAGTTTTATAATATATACACCTTGATTTCGAAATTGTTATAAGCCATCTTCATACGTTTATTAGTTTAATGGTCATAACTCAAAGTCATTGACAAATTCTTGAATCGCTTTCCGTCGTTTTCTCAATTCAATAATCAGATGGGCGATAGCGAGGGCTTCCATCCCACTCTTTTGAAGCTTCTTATGTGTGTGTGTGTGTTTCTTCTGTTCGTTTGTTTGTTTGTTTGTTTGTCCGCACTGCACAGATCGCACTGTTGAACTGATCGACATGACAATTGTGTTGTACACGCAGGTTCATCCAATTTGAAACTGTAATTTTTGTGGGTCGAATCGATTCAATCATTTCTAAGAAACATTGTCACACAAGTTTTGAAAACACCATGAGATTGGACTGGACGAGAATATTTGAAAAAAATATCATCTTTTCGAAAAATGTCAAATTTCCACTGAATCACATTATCACAGATTTGCATGCGGTTCGGATCAGCCGTTTTGAGATATATCGAGTCGACTTAAAGTACAGACTGTTTGATTGATCATTGTTCAATTAACGATCCCACCAACAGCTAGGTTATACGGGGGTACGGGTCAGTAGGTGATTATGAATGTATGTAGTGATGATTGGTGAGAGAACCATGTCATATGAGAGATTCGAACCCACGCCCACCGGTGCCTAAAGCGGTGCTTCAGCTGACCGAGCTACCGAGGGTGTGAATGTTCTGAAGTGAATGTTGCTATCTCATTGATCAGCCCAACAGCTGAATAGGTGAACATGTCAATCATAACTCCAACAGTGACAAAGGAACTCTTCTCTCTCGCATTTTGAGGACAAGTTTGTGACTATAGGTAATGGTTGATGTGCGATGTTGCCACATCTGAGAACACATATTCAAGTGCACCTGTGTGGATATAAACAACGATCTTTCATCATTCAACCTCAAAGTTTTATTTCAGGTAGAATTTATTTTGAGTAAAATGCAACGGTGAATGGATTGAAATTGAACGGAGTGAGTGGAGTGAATTGTGTATACAGATGATTGAAATATTCATATGGCTACCTTCTCGGCGGACAATAGTTGAGCGAATCACGAAGATCTCCGACACTTACTCCCGATTGATGAGACAGACCATACCCGATCTGGTACACGGGTCGTCACTGAGATAGGGTTCGCAACTCCATGATCCAATAAGGTCAGCCGTGTAAGCCGGCGATTGGGACGACTGGAATTCGTTTCACCTCCACAATTAATCGAGCGGTAGCTCGATGGGAGCCAAGTCCCGCGCGAAGCCAGCCATACTGTACCTCCAACGCTGATGAACACGAATTACTCTGGTGGGATGTGGTGGAATATTAAGCACCATGCACTACATGATGTATCAAGCTGCAGCTGTATCGGACCGAACGTTTGGAAGTTATAGCGCTGTGGAAAGCGTACTTTTTCCGTTTTCTACCACTTATTTTCATCCCGTCGTCAACCTGAGAAATCGGTCACAGGTCAAACGGAATGCCCGATTTGTCTCATTTGACTCGGAGAATATTTGAACTCACGTGGAAATGTGCCCTCTGTATGTCTCAATAGAAAGTCACTTCCGAAAATTGGAAGTGGTGTCATTTTACACTCTTTTCTCATTTTTTTTCATTTCAAAACACATTTCCCCAGGTTTTGACGAAATTTTGATGACGTGTTCTTATCAATATTCAGGAATGATTGTGTGTGAGAAATTGGCTGATCCAATATTTTCATTCTCGATTGGAATAATAACCGTCGAAAGAGCATTTTGATTCCAATTTCATTTTTGTCGATGCTTTTCCGTTGCGAATCACGGCATCAATGAATCAATCACATTATCAATATTGCCATGCACATTTCATGACATCATGTCAGAAGCTATCGAGCCTGTTGTAACAATTTCCGAACGTTCGCATCATATTCCCAAAATAAACACATATGCATTCTCTCTCTCTTGAAGAGTTAACTCGCCTCGCACTTTCCATATCAGCACTCTCACATGTCACAGTGTTCAAATAGCAAGCGCTTGGCTCCCTGTTTTCACAAGTTCTTGTTCCTGGTGAGGATGAATGTTGGACAACACATCATTGAGTGCCCAGCCTCGGGGATAAATTGCTGTGAAGACGCGTATAAGCACGCTTCATACTTATGAATAAAGACATCACCAACAATGGAAATTTGTCAAAATGGAAAAATTCAATTCCACACGTCTCTGTCACTGATATATCATCACTGATGATAATTATCTCATGAAAAAAAAAGGAAAAAAAGGTGAGAAAAAATAATGAAAGAAAATATATATATTCATCAAACACTACAAGAACAGAAGAAAAGAAGAGGAGGAGTTGGAAGAAAAAGCTCAAGACCAGCAAACACCTTCTTTTATCCATCCTGACTTGGTTTTTCGTGTTTTCCCACAGTCCTCGAAGAAAATGCTTGGATGAAGTACTAATTGGCCACGACCTTTAATTAGTAGAGCGATAGACCTAATCATAACATTATAGGCCTATCACTAATTCAATTTGTTCATTTTGTATAATGATCAATTTTACATCTGCTGTCAAGGGAAAGAAGTGATCATTGCCCAAGAGACTTGGTACAAAGTGGAAGATATCAACATTCGTGTGTTTATACTGAAATACTTTTATCTACGGCAAAAAATTATGGTCACAGACAGCGCAGTCCTGGTGTTGAAGTTAATTAGTTTTAAATAATCAAAATGGGGTGGTAAGATCGCCCTTGTGGTGCCCCGTCCAAACGAACCTATTCTTCATCCATAGCCTTGATTGGGGAACAATGATTTAGTATCAAATTCCGATGTTATATAAAAAAAATGATCAATTTCAATGAATCATTGATCAAAATATAGTTCCTCATCATTTTTGTATTTGAATTCTAAATAATTACATATTCGATTGACGTTGGATCATATCATTGGATCAATCATATTGAATGAATTATCGATCCGAATATTATCGCTCATCATAATTTTGTTTTCAAATTGATACATTTCGAATCAATATATATATATATATATATATATATATATATATATATATATATATATATATATATATATATATATATATATATATATATATATATATATATATATATATATTCAATTGACGTTTAATCATAACATGATTGTGTATTACTGATATCGACTGAAACATTCCAATGGAGTAATCTCTGATTGGTGCACAATGACATGTGGTCATGATATTGACCAGAGCAGTGTCGTCAGAGTGCATACCGTCACGTGCCAAGTGCCTGACAGATCACGATCGACTGTAGCGCTCTCAACGAGCAGCGGACGAGTTGTTACAGGAGGAGGAGGGGGGAAAGGAAGGAATGACGAGGGGAAATGAATCGTTTTGACATCCATCATCATGACTTTTAGTTTGATCAAATTTCACATTATTCGTTACAAACGTTGTGAATGTAACGATTGACCCCCTCCATTCAAGATACCGGCTCTATATTTCCTGTGGTTGAGCTTTGAATCAGTAGCTGAGAGCGTATACTCATTGAATATTCGAAAACAACGATACAAAGGCTGGAATATTCTTCCAAACACCACCATATCAATACATAAATTCCTCCAATAACCATACTTTCCAGTTTACATAAAATCACTATTCGTATATAATAGTACATGGCGTATATTCCATTCCATATTTTCAATCAGCCGATTGATGATGCTTGTTTGTTTAACGACGCACCAACGACCGTTTCTGGTGTTGTAGGAGCTACGCACTAGCAGCTGGGTGATGTATGGATATTTGAAAGAAAACTCATTCCATTCATAGCAATACTTGACACTTCACAATTTATTATTTTCTCAATTTCTCAATGAAGATATGGAACCCACATGGAGAAAATTGTGTGTGTGTGTGCTGGATCATTGTATCATATCCAAGATGACAGTATTATAGTTATAGAATGAGTGGTGAGAGTTATAACATAGCGATAGCATTAGTAAGTATACAGTCAATTAATCAGAGTCAATGTTCAATTTCTTAAATTTAAAACAATTTGTCAAGACTTAATGAACAATATAAACATTTGTTATGATCATATGGAATGATTTGAAGCTGAAAGACGTGTTTACATCGTGTGGTACTATATCATAGACGATGGATTATATCAAGAGACATGCTACGCACTTTTGACAATTAGCTCATCCCATTCTTATCTCCTTCATATTATCACCACTCCCTCCTAACCCCTCACCATATGGTATGCCTATCTACACAGAAAGTCACGTGTGCTGGAATGTGGATTGGATTGGCTGGAGCCAGACTGTATACTGCTTGTTTTGTGGTCGTGATGGGTACTCATTGCAAATCTAGGAGAGATGAATTGAGGTTCCCCATATAAAGCTGGATTCACAATGCGAACTCATGATTAGTGACTAATACTCAATACTGAAATCAAGAAACTGAGCATTCACATAATCATACTTGAAATAAGAATTAATTCTGACGGAAATGACGTAGTTTTCATGAGTCGTAGCTGTCTTAAGATGACGGATTTTAATAGAAATCTCCATGTTAGAAGGCTGTAAACGAGCGGTTCTTCGAGCGGGAAAGCTTTCTTTTGCATTGACTTCCTGTCGTTTCGAATTCACGACTTCTGATTGGTCGGAATAATGATTGAAACTAGTGATTAATACCAAAGTTAGAAGTTAGTCAACTTTCAAGGTCAGTCACTGATATTAAACACAATGTGAACGTCAACACTGATTCCGTATTTGCCAACTTCAGTTGATCATTAATCACTAATCATTAGTTCGC
Organism: Brachyptera risi; assembly: GCA_964007535.1. Classification (NCBI taxonomy): domain Eukaryota; kingdom Metazoa; phylum Arthropoda; class Insecta; order Plecoptera; family Taeniopterygidae; genus Brachyptera; species Brachyptera risi. The sequence continues at coordinate 10,948,071 of OZ023336.1, read as the reverse complement.
ATTGTAAATCCAGCTTAACGTAGCTGTTGGTGGGATTGTTGAGCAAAATTTAGAGTTGGAATAGGAGTGAGTATGGAAAATTGTATGAATCGAGCTATACGATTATAGTGTATTGAAAGTATATGGTATCATGAATTTGACACTGAACTAATCTCCGTTGGCTGTATTCTTCTTCTCGGCCATCCTGAACTGCACCATTATTATCAGGTAAGTCGTCACTGCGCCGACAATCTGAGTATCAGGAACACATCACATCAGAAGAGGAACCGTGTATAGTTCGATATGAGAGCGATAGTTGCGCCATCAGGACTCTTATTCCTCAGATTATGAGATGTGATGAGTGAAATGAGATGAGATTATTATCTCATCCCACTTTTTTTATCTCACTTCTCACTTTTTTACTATTCCCGAATGGAAAAATCGTGGAATATATAGTGGAATTGTTTTTATTATATGAGAGATACCCTAGAGGAGGCTAACAGATTATAGCCAATAGCGGCCCGTGAAAATGTGAACAAATAGGATGCACTGATTTCTCTAGTTAATTATTCTAGTGGCAGTGATGCAAAGCCATCTCGAGTGCTATGCACATATTTTGCAAATCACTTCGACATTTCACTAACCAAACCAAATGGGTTGTGAGATTTTCAAGTGAAATGGGAAATGACGTGAAATGTGAAATTGGTGTTTCGGGAATGCCAATCAGTCATTTTCAGTGAGATTACCAGAATTACACCTAAATAATCTCATCTCCTAATCTCATATTCTTGAGAATGAGGATCCAGGAACCTTATTCTCGAGGTTTGTGGAATGCGAGTTGTGATTTGTGGAGTGAGATGAGATGAGATGACCTTCTCATTTCATCATCCAATCTAACTTTTGCTCGTTTTGTTATTCCTGAGTTGAAAAACCATAAAATATGGGATGGAATTCCATTGAATGAGTGATACCCTTCACGAGGCTAGCAGATTGAAACCAATGGCGATCCCTTGAAAATGTGAACAAATAGGATGCCTTGCCCATTTAATTATCTCAGTGGCAGTGATGCAAAGTCATCTCGAGTGCTCATCTTTTGAAGCATATGCTGGAATGTTCCTAACCAAAGGCCAAGATGCATTGAGGGTTGCGTTGATTTGCCGGTTGGAGATGGTGTCCTCACTTCCTTTCCCTCCCATGTTGAAAATATGTACCAATTCACGGGCCACCTTGAAAGTACTATTGACCGCCGTACAACATATACACATATATACACTACATATACACTATACACGTGCGTAGATGAGTGGTGGTAGGAGGAACTAACGTTACGTTCAAGGCCGGCTAGCTGTCATCAAGTTTGCCAGCCTATCAGCCGTTTCTACAAAAAAAAACATCAGATAGAGCTGCGATCCATATTACACAGAAAAGTACTCGGGAAATGTAAAGAGTTTTCGTATTAGTTAAGTCGCCATCTCCCGGCGGCAAACCAACGCAACCCTCAATACATCTTGCTATAGGCAAACTCAGCATATGCATTGTAGAATGAGGTATACGTTAATGAGAGGTTAAATCAGAATCTCTACACACCTTGACTCTATACAATAGGGTGTTCTCAAGTGACGTCACCCATTGTTGAAAGAGAGAGACAACAATGTGCACCAGTTGGAATTGACCAATCAGAATATTCGGTAGTCCACCAGTTCGCTGTATTGCTATGGTAACGATTGTTTGTCGTTTGTTACCTGCGAACACCCTATTACATTCCATTCGGCAAATATCGAATCTAGAAAGCTGTGAATCTCAGCGATGGTTCTGCTATTATTCCCATGTAGGCCTATGCATTTGTTGAATCAGTAATATCAATCAAATTATTTTCTCTGAATTGGCTGGTTCTAATTGAATATGAGATTGGAATAATGTGTATCACTGATGTGTCCACATTCAGAGAAAATTTCAATATTTCAGGAAAGATTTTATTTTCTGATTTTTTTCGCCCGGCTGAATCTTTTGAAGTTTTTGGAAACTTTTGAGGTGACAATCATCAAAAGTGGTCCAACTGATGTGATCTGGACACTATACAGTTCTGAGTAGAATACGTTTATGTATGAATAAAATGTTCCATGTCAATTAGTGAAACTATACGACCTGAGCAGTGGGTGAAAAAAACGCATACGGACAAAGCTTCATAAGAGTAGAATGGAGATATTCGCTATCGCTCATATAACCACACATACAACATATAATGGCCAGTTCACACGAGGCATTGCAATGTCACCGCTGGAATGTTAGCCTTCCAATACTTCCGTGTGAATCAACAAGACATTGACATTGGCGGGCTAAAGACTTTCAGAGCTTGGTTCTTAAACCTAGCCAAGCTTTGGAACGTTGACCAATAGGAGATCAGTATTTCAGAGTCGATCGACCACGGAAATCGATTATCGATAACATAGTCAGCATCGTCACTGTCGCTTCCACTCATCTTTAAGGCCTAGGCGTATATAACTGATAACTATAATGATAATAATACTAATAAGTAATAATCAAACCAATAATAACTTATAATAACTAATAATCAATATACGCTGATAATCTCTTCAAGCTACCTAGTACGAACAAAACCTGACAGAAACATACGATATTATGGGTTATGTCAGAATCAAGTATCAAAATATTTGTCTCAAAAATAACAGACTCCTGCAGGCTTCTGGCACGTAACAAACGACAAACAATCGTTTGTCGTTTTGACAAATACAGCGAAATGGAAGACTACCAAATATTAGGTATTGGTAAATTCCAACTGACGGACATTGTTGTCCAATAGAAGCCTATTGGTTCGCAATTCCACAGCCTGCAAAGTAATCATTCATCTCTCAAAACGCACAGAATACAAGCTGTGTACTCCAATGCAGCATTGCATGACTTGTGTGTGACTATCGATAGCATTGGCATTGGAAACCTAGCCTTCCAACTCTAGCATTGCGATGCCTCGTGTGAACTGGCTGTAAGACTTGTGGTAGTATACTCACACAGTAGACAAGGTTCAAGTCAAGTTTAAAGAAACCGCCAACTGAAATGACAGCTCGATGTTGGAGCAGCTGTCTTGAAAATTTCTTCAACTAGAAACATATACAACAACAGATTTGCTTGTGGTGTGTGAATATAAATATTTGGAATGAATATCTCCTAAGTTATGAGTTGGGCAATTTATTTCACTCATTGTCATCGAATTGAGTTCTGAATGAAGACGTGGGAAAATAGAAAGGAATTGCCTGAATTCCATTTTCATCAGGAAACTTTTCAGCACGAACTCTTCTTCTGATATTTTCTCATATAATCCAATGAATTCATTGAATCTCTTCCACACGGAAAGTCTATTCCATGAAAACTTTTTCCCCATATTGTATATTGAGAAACAATTAAAGGAAATGTTTGTCTTAGAAATTCATCACCAGGAAGACTTCTAATCCGATACAAAGTCATTGGAAATATATAAGAATCGACACATCGAAAATAGATACGGAAGAAAAAAAACATCAAGTATTGAACTTGGAAATCGTTATTCAACAAAGATGAGGATTTGAATTCAGACCATCTCAAAGGATATGGTTATGTGTCCGACTTGATTTTTTTTTTTTAAATTTATATTGGGAAAACAAAAGTTAGAAACATAACAAAAAACGAAATTCACATCGCTTGATCCACGAAGCCTCGTGATGGCTTGACCGTGGCGATAACATGAATAAAATGAATATAGAACACACAAAAGATAAGTTGAAAAACAGGGTGAAAAAAGTGCAACCTAAAATTACGATAGAGAACGAGACATGTGCGAAGTTAATCAATTGAAGGAAGAAGAGGGCATTCAATGAATTACTGAGAGAATGCTTGTGCAAAAATGAAAAATTCACACTCGCGTATTCGAGATGCGATAACATAAAGAGAAGAAAACAGTGAATAGGAAAAGCATAAAACGAAAAGATTGAATTGAAAGAGAGAAGTATGAATAAAGTATTGGAAGATTGAGGAGAGTATAAAATGACTTGATGGAGAAATTGTAACATATGTTCACTCTTAATACCAATGCTTGTGATATCTGAATATATATCACAGAAACGGTTTCTACTTATAATGTGTGACGGACTTTCGGAAACTGGAATAATTTTATCTGCGGCGAAAAGTTATGGTAACCAACGGTATAGTTCTGGGGTTGACGTTCATTGGTTTTGAATGATCACAGTAGGGTAGTAAGATGGCCTTTGTGGTGCCACGTCCGAACGATCTTACTTTTCATCCGAAGCCTTGATTGAGGAACAATGATTCTGTATAAAGTTTCGATGATAAAGAAAGAATGAAAAAAAAATATATACATATATATATATATATATATATATATATATATATATATATATATATATATATATATATATATATATATATATATATATATATAAATATATATATATATATATATATATATATATATATATATAATATATATATATATATATATATATATATATATATATATATATATATATATATATATATATATATATATATATATATTATATATATATATATATATATATATATATATATATATATATAATATA
>OZ023336.1:10930088-10943279 GCA_964007535.1 Brachyptera risi | reverse complement strand
TATATATATATATATATATATATATATATATATATATATATATATATATATATATATATATATATATATATATATATACACATATATATATATATATATATATATATATATATATGATTTCAATAGCTTCCTGGTTGACCACCAGTAGGTTATTATAATTAATGATTTTTAAAACTGTTTAAAAATTGCGACCTCCGGTAGCGCGTCAGACCGGCAATCTGGAGATCCGGGTTCAAGTCCCGGGGGAGGTCGCAATTTTTAAACAGTTTTGAAAATCATTAATATATATATATATATATATATATATATATATATATATATATATATATATATATATATATACATATATATATAAATATATATATATATATATATATATACATATATATATATATAATATATATATATATATATATATATATATATATATATATATATATATATATATATATATATATATATATATATATATATATATATATATATTAATCCATCATAGTTTCAGGGTTCAATCGTGTCAAATTGAGTACAAAGTATAGATGTAAGATACTTTTTCTATATATTTTTCCATTTGAATATATTCTATAAATTGAATTATATATCATGAAAATGAAAATAAGAGATGAATGAATAGAAAAAGTATCTGACATCTATAATTTGTACTCAATTCAACACGATTATACACCAATACTCTAATGGATTCATCAATTATATTTCGTGAAAGTTTCAAACAAAAGATATATATATATATATATATATATATATATATATATATATATATATATATATATATATATATATATATATATATAAATATTTATTGTATATATATATATATATATATATATATATATATATATATATATATATATATATATATATATATATACTTATTATATATTCATATATCCATTCATATATATGGATAAATGGAAGGATGATATATACATATATATATATATATATATATATATATATATATATATATATATATATATATATATATATATATATATATATATATATATATACCTATTATATATTTATATATTCATTCATATATATGAATAAATGGAAGGATGATATATATATATATTTATATATATATATATATATATATATATATATATATGTATATATATATATATATATGTATATATATATATATATATATATATATTTATATATATATATATATATATATATATATTCATATATATATATATATATATATATATATATATATATATATATATATATATATATATATATATATATATATATATATATATATTTATATAGATATATATATATATAGATATATATTTATATATATATATATATATATATATATATATATATATATATATATATATATTATATATATATATATATATATATATATATATATATATATATATATATATATATATATATATATATATATGTATAAATCCTCTCGTGATGTTGATTCCGTCTCAAAATGAAATAACATACTGCAGAGATTGTGATAAGACCACCACATTATTATTGTGTTTATCCCATAAGCTGTACATGTATCATCAGAGGTGTCAACAGATCAATCCGATGCAATATCAACATGGATCAGTGGAGATCGTTCAGATCGGACAAATGATCCGAACTTCCAGCGTCAGAAGGTCAACAATCACGGGTCGTACCAGCAAGTTAGCAGTGAATCTCACCAATCGACTCTCGGAACAACAGATCAGTGTTTACGGGCAGAATCTGTTTGGTTATATTGTTGGCAGGCCTGGGTTAACTGGAGTGTTGGTGGACGCAATCACAGCTGCTGGAAGTGCCAAGCCTGGAATTGTTGGCAGTACTGGAATAGATGACTTCCCTGGTGCTGGACCCGTGGCTTTGTTCCCGGTGTTCTGTATTTCTGGGAGTGATCCTGCGAGGCTTTGTCGAGACTTCAGTGGCGCTCCAAACGACGTTATGAATTGCTGGAATCAGAATCACACTGAATAATCGCAGTGAAGGCCCACTCAAATCTCAATCATGAATGAATGGTTTCAAACGGTGGATGATAACTATGTCAGAGATTGGTTGAATTGAGATAAACATAGTGTCCAGAGAAAAAAGAGAACGGAGAATTTGAAACATCAACAGTGCACGATACGGAATCGTTTACTCGCCATAGAATGCAGAAGATGTCTGGTCGAGAATGCTGATGATTGGAATGTCACACATACGAGAAGGAAATAGTGATAATTGTATATCACATTAACAGCCGATATCTCCGTAATCGATTCTTACGTCACAGCGTACCGTTACATACAAACAACAAGTAACTGTAACATAATGTCAACATATCAGATACTTGTCTGCATGATGTGAGCCACTTTCACCACAGTTAGTTCAAGTAGAAATCACTACGATCGGTTATATGCTACGTTGACATTGAAAATGTCAGGCTTTGCATGCGTCTCTTTTCAGAGTATAGCTGGTATAGTCGATTGAGCGAAATAAGACTTTAGGAAGGTATGAGATATCAAAACATCGTTTCTGGGAAAACTCTTACTCTCAATATCTCCAGGGTAACATGAGTGGAAACCATTCAACATTTTGCCCAATTCTCACGAGTATTCAGCTGAAAAATACAATTTAGGGGTGTACAAACACTTGTGAATGACATAAATCTGAGTTGATATCTTCAACCGACTAGAAAATCTTGATTTTGTTTTCTTTATCTTCATCAAAATCGAAAATACTCGTTTCTTTAATAAATATCGGAATTTGGATATCCCATTGGAGTTTGAACGTCATCACCAATGAACTGATGTTCCGTCAATCAAACTGAACCGACTTTCATGCCCAAATGCAACAATATTATTTCGAAATTCCAATATATCCGCATTGAAAATCAATTGAGTGGTGACATTACCAAGAGTCAAATCATGTCAATTTCCGATAAATGGTTGGATTTGAGAGAATAAGTGTGATACAATCAGTCAAATGAACGAGTCGGAGGTATAGTCTGTTTCTCCAATGTGAAGTGAGTGAGTGTTGCCATCTCATTGATCAGCCCAACTGTTGAACAGGTGAACATGTCAATCATAACTCCAACATATACCAAGGGAACTATATTCTCTCCTGTATTTCGAGGACATGTTTGTGACTATACGTGAGGGTTGTTGTGCAACGTTATCGAATCTGAGAACATATTCATGTACCTCTATGTAGATATAATCAACGATCATATATCATTCAACCTCAAAGTCTTATTTCAGATTTCAATCAACTTGAGTATAATATAATTTTAGTGAAATGCAACAGTGTATGAATCCAATGGAGTTTGTAGAGATGATTGACATATTTATATGCCTACCTTCTCATCATACAATGGATGAGGATTACAAAGATCTCCGACACTTGCTGCGGATTGGTGAGACAAAGGTAATCAGCTACACGTTATCATGCTTACCGTGACTCCGTTAGCACCGAAACACGTGGTGAACTGGTACGCTTTCTGACAGGGGTCCACACTTGTTGCTGCGAAACAAACAAGACACCTGTTGATTACCCAGTTCACGTGAACATAACGGGAAGACTAGAGGAGTGGAACAAATCACCATTGATTATTCAGAAATAACAAAAGGAATATTCTTGATTTCATTCAACATTTTACGTAGAATATTTCATGTCTTACATAGAATGATCATCATATTAAAGACGATTATGTGATAGTATTGAATGATAGATGGTCTAGGTTGATGCTGGGATGGTTCTCACAATATAGGCCACGACCGCTCCCATCCCACTTCCATCCCCAATTCATAAGAAACCTTTATGACACCCTCTCATAACCTCATTAATTATTCATTCGACGCCAATAGATATCTTTTTCATTATAGTGCATCGTTCAGATTCCCTGAGGGGAAAAAAGCAGTACATGGTTCAGTAGAATCAAATTTCAGTATTTACATTCGTTTTCTCACGACTATATCATTATCATGTGAGTTGTAGCATCTTCTTCACATCTGATATAATCTCAATGTATAAAACTCAGAATCTTGTCAGCCAACAAAAAATTCATTCACACACCAGTTGTCACTGAAATTTTTGTGTATAATCATACGATGAGTTTTGTTACTCTAACTTGGAAGAACTCTGAGAAAAGTGTACCTGTGAATCAGTCTCTTTACATTGTCAGGATTGTACATGTAATTTATCCAATTATACATGGAATTGTAAAAGTAATGGAGTTCAAGATATTTTCCTGATGGATATGGGAAACAACTCATGATTCAATATCTCTGTTTGAGTGATGATGGTTTCAAATGTTGAAATGATGATAGAAAATTGAAAAGAATGCATGACTCAATGAATTTATTCCTCAAAATTCATCCATGAATAGTCATATATAATTGGATGATCATTAGGGACTCCAGTCATTTGAATGTACAGATCGGATCTGAAAGTGATGATTGATGAGCTTAGCGAAGTCTCCATCCCACTCTTATAGGGCTTTGTCTGTGTGTGTTGTTTTTTTTTTTTTTTTTTTTTTTTGTAAGCACTCCACAGGTCGCAAGGGTTGACTGATCAACATGAAACTTTTTTTGTACACGCAAACTCATCCAACTTAGAACTGTATAGTTTTTGGGATGAATCGGTCAGACTGATTTTGAGAATCATCATGTCAAAGTTTCTGAAAACCCCATAAGATTTGGCTGGGCAGAAAATGTTGAAAAATAAAATCTCTCCAAATGGAATGAAATTCTCTTTAAATGTGTATACATGGATTTTACACATTATTACGATTTTTCAAGCAATTCTGATCAGCCGTTTTGAAGAAAGAAAATAAAATGACTGATAATATTCATTGATGAGCGTAGCGAAGTCTCCATCCCACTCTTATAGGGCTTTGTCTGTGTGTTTTTTTTTTTTTTTTTTTTTTTTTTTTTTTTTGTAAGCACTCCACAGGTCGCAAGGGTTGACTGATCAACATGAAACTTTTTTTGCACACGCAAACTCATCCAACTTAGTACTGTATAGTTTTTGAGATGAATCGGTCGGATCGATTTTGAGAATCATCATCTCAAAGTTTCTAAAAACCCCATAAGATTTGGCTGGGCGGAAAATGTTGAAAAATAAAATCTCTCCAAATGGGATGAAATTTTCTCTAAATGTGTATACATGGATTTTACACATTATTACGATTTTATAAGCAATTCTGATCAGTCGTTTTGGAGAAAAAAAATAAAACGACTGATAATATTCATAAAATATATCATAAAAATTATGACAGAATTAAGTTGTCGAGATTCACTGCTTTCTAGATTCAAGAGTTGACCAACAATGAAGTATTTTTCATATGCGTCAAGGTGTGTAGAATACCAGAGTCAATGAAGTGGCAAGAGTAGAACTTCTTTAACGACTTTTATAGCTTATTCAGATATCAAGGTGTGTAGAATACCAAAGTCGATAAAGTAGCAAGGGTAAAACTATTTCAAGGACTTTTATACCTTATTGAGATATCTCGCTCATCTTACAACGCATATTTCGCGTTTGACTAGTAAAATATATCATAAAAGTTGTGACAGAATTAAGTTGTCGAGATTCACTGCTTTCTAGATTCAAGAGTTGACCAACAATGAAGTATTTTTTATATGCGTCAAGGTGTGTAGAACACCATAGTCAATGAAGTGGCAAGAGTAGAACTACTTTAACGACTTTAAAAGCTTATTCAGATATCAAGGTGTGTAGAATACCAGAGTCGATAAAGTAGCAAGGGTAGAACTACTTCAAGGACTTTTATACCTTATTGAGATATCTCGCTCATCTTACAACGCATATTTCGCGTTTGACTAGTATTAGTAATTGATGAGCGTAGCGAAGTCTCCATCCCACTCTTATAGGGCTTTGTCTGTGTGTTTTTTTTTTTATTGTTTTTTTGTTTGTTTGTAAGCACTCCACAGGTCGCAAGGGTTGACTGATCAACATGAAACTTTTGTTGTACACGCAAACTTATCCAACTTAGAACTGTATAGTTTTGGGGATGAATCGTTCGGACCGATTTTGAGAATCATCATCTCAAAGTTTCTAAAAACCCCATAGGATTTGGCCGGGCGGAAAATGTTGAAAAATAAAATCTCTCCAAATGAGATGAAATTTTCTCTAAATGTGTATACATGGATTTTACATATTATTACGATTTTTTAAGCAATTCTGATCAGTCATTTGGAGAAAAAAAATAAAATGACTAATAATATTCATAAAATATATCATACAAATTGTGACAGAATTAAGTTGTCGAGATTCACTGCTTTCCAGATTCAAGAGTTGACCAACAATGAAGTATTTTTTATATGCGTCAAGGTGTGTAGAATACCAGAGTCAATGAAGTGGCAAGAGTAGAACTTCTTTAACGACTTTAATTGCTTATTCAGATGTCAAGGTGTTTAGAATACCGGAGTCGATAAAGTAGCAAGGGTAGAACTACTTCAAGGACTTTTATACCTTATTCAGATATCTCGCTCATCCTACAACGCATATTTCGCGTTTGACTGGTGATATAAGTTGATAGTATTCATTCAGTATAACAATATACAATGTCGCTGAACAAGTAAGATGTTTAAACTGAAGAATAATCACGTCAAAAAGTGATTCACATATTTGCCTGTCGGGTGGAATGTTTTTTCCAATGGGAATAATTTGAGTTCAAGATAGAATTCTTAATCACACTTCGAATGTTTCATTCGATTCGGAAGTATATTGTAGAAAGTGGCTCCAGTGTATGATGGACTTTTGTTTTGAAGTGATAGGTGGTGTGTCTTGATATGATAATATGTGTTGTACGCCGCAAGTACAATGATTGTGAAGTTGTTCAAATGAAACTTGTGCGGAAAAACACAAATACACAAATGATGGTCATAACTGTCTCGTTAGTCTTCGAGCCTCTACCTAGCTGAAGACTTAACCAGCTCTTTAGCTAACTGAGGTTCAGGAACTGATAACAGTCTACGAAGTGATAGTTAGTATCATCAGCAATAATCATAGGATCATCTTGTTATCATCATCCTTGGTGAAGTATCCAATTAGTATACTTTTCATTATCAGATCGCTAATCAATACCCAACCAATGTTCGGTTCAATGAATCGTGATGATCGGATCAAGCGATGATGGGCGGAATAACTTTCAAACTCTCTATCTCGTTTCGATATTTGTACCCTTATTGATAGTTACACAATTTATAATCAACCAAGATTTGATTTCACGGACTGATAGGTCAGCATGTAATTAGCCAATTCACTCATTACCACCGTTGTTCAACTCATTATTTCCGTTTCTCAACCAATAGACAATTAATTAACACTCAACCAAGAGCTCGTGATGCATATACGATCAAGACTGTCTAATTTACTACTAATCGAATGAATTGTAGTTTCCACTGTGAATCAGAGAGCACGGTGAGTGAGCGAGAGGTTGCGCGTGTGGAAAGGGTGCGTGCTCATCTCACCCTGAGCCGTGCAGCTGTCCAGGCTGGAGCTGAGGATCTGCCGGATGTTGTTGCTGGGAACAGATGGGATCGCAGCACGGATGTTGGCACCGGAAATGGCACCGGAAGTCGTCATCTGGCGGCAGAGATAGTAACTGGAATCACTTGTGAACAATGTGTCATTCCTCAATTCACTATTTTCGAGAAAGAATGAGCCATCTATCGGTGAATGATTGAACTAGAACGGGATGTTATTAAACTAGATCGAAAGTCCCATGCTGCCAATGCTATTTAGCAGGATTTATATTATTGTCCGTTACAGTGAACGTATCAAGTAGTAGTTTCAACATTGATATGTTTACTATATACTGAGAGATTTACGCACTGTCAGAGTGAGCAAGATGAGAGATAATGCGAGTTTCATATCTCGGTGTTTTGCCTTCACCCTGTGGATAAGCGGGCTGACGTTTTGATGAATACTAAAACTACTTGCCTTCAGCCCTGTGGATAAGAGGGCTGACGTTTTGAACATTACTAAAACTACCAGAATGCAATACCAGCGATCTCGGCTGCTAGGAGGCGTGACGCGCCTGCGCATTGAATAATGAGAATGGTCTATAGAATCCGTGTATTTTATCATAGATTATGGCACAGAAACAACGTGTCGAATAGATGAGAGTCGATTTGGCCAAATATCAGTTCTATTTGATGACTTCTGAACGGTATGATATATCAGAATTTGAATACGGAAGAAACACAGATATTTTCAATAACTTCAATATGGTATAAGTTATAACTATTCAAATCATATCCCATATTTGTCAAACGTAAGCGGCTGGAAATACACGTTATTCAGCCTTAACGCTCAACAGTCGTGCGGCTTGAGTCATACATATTTATAGTCTATACCAGTACGGAGGTATTGAAATTATTCTTGTTTCCTTTTTATCAGGATCATCATCCGTATGATCCATATCTATTCAATTCAATTCAAAAGTCATTTTATTTTATACATGATACGTGAGGAATGCTTGTTCTCAGAAATGTGCAGTTTTCATTATTCGCATTGATCCCATTCATGTACATAGTTAACATTATCACACACACCTTTGTTGAAGATAAATCAAACCAGCTGGGACAGAAGAATTAAAAATGAAGTTGATGAAGATATTGTGTTCCTTGAATTATGATGGGATCCAATTTGATAATGATTGATAAATTCAATTCCAGTCATGTGACAGTGCTCGGTATTGAGTACTAAAGATAAATGAGAATGAAATGAAAGAATGTATAGACGCCCGCATAAGAGAGACAAATTCTTGTGTCCGGGCTGAAATAAGTGGAATGTTGGTTAGTTCACGATATTGCGGTGACTGTCTATGATCATATCAATCATTGAGCAATCATGCTGAATATATCTCAAATATATCCGTATTATTGATGTCTTATCATAGGCCTATCATTCGAGAGTTTTCAACCCCAAAAAATCGATATTTCACCAAATTGACTCCCAAAGGCTCTTGTTAGCAAGTTGATACAATGATTGATAATGATTTCACTGATTGAAGCACAACACAAGTCCGAAACTGGATTTCTAGGAATATTGACGATATTCAGCCACTCAATTCCAGAGAAAATTAAAAATCATCATCTCAATTTTGGAAATTATGATGCACTTATTTGTCCTTCAGGACCCAAACATTTTTCCGAGTCGTGTCGTGAATGATAATTGACTCAGTTCATGTTTCCGCCCAGATCGGCAATGTCTTCGTCATGACTCATGGTCTCTAGAGGACAACATTACAACATTTCTAAAATTGAGATGATTATTTTTAGTTTTTTCCAGTATTGGAAGGGTGAATATAGTTGTCATTTATCAAAATCTAATTTCGTTGTTGTGATATCATTTGGGGATGGGATGAATATGCACTGGAAACCGTCAAAAATGCATTAATCGAAGCAACACAAAATATCCAAATATGAACAACCCAAATATGCAATCATATGTTTCATCTTGAATCAGATTCATAATGATTTCATTCGCAATGAACAAAATATCGGAATGGTCCTCAAAGTATAACAATAATTGTTGAAACATCAAGCTATACACGATGCGAACATTTCCAGGAGAAGAGCTTGCGATAGGCTTCTGTCACGTGACGTCACTCATTGTTGAAAGAGACAGACAACAATGCCCACCAGTTGGTTTCAATCAATCAGGATGTTTGGTAGTCCACCAGTTCGCTGTATTGCTATGGTAACGATTGTTTGTCATTTGTTACTTGACAGAAGCCTATAAGCCTACTTAGAATACGCATAAACCACACGTATACATGTATAAGTATACGTGTGGTTTCGTGATGTGAGAGAATAGATCCATTCTCATCGTCGCTGAATATCGTCTGATGATGCATACTTTCCGTTACACGCCGAGTGAGAGAGAGAGAAAGAGAGAGAGAGAGAGAGAGAGAGAGAGAGAGAGAGAGAGAGAGAGAGAGAGAGAGAGAGAGAGAGAGAGAGAGAGAGAGAGAGAGAGAGAGAGAGATAGAGATAGCGTGAATGAGATATTTTGAGTTAAGCGCTGTCAAAACACATTCTGCATGTGCAGTAATATTCCTATTTCTTCCACACGTCTTTCTTTGCAGTCACTCCTGGCCCCCAGTGAGCCAACGGTAAGAGCCACGATTGAGATTCATCACCGCACCAATCCGGTAGTGAGCAATGGATTCCATGCAATACGATTCATCCGAGTGTCTCACAATCTGTCCGGAAGTCGACCTCCGTGTTGACTACCTTCCACCTCCATCAACCTCCTCATTGTTGGCGAGTATTCTGGCGTTTGTACCACATCGAGTGACTCAGGGGTTTTCAAGATTCCGGCAGATCAACACGCCACATGGATACATATGAACAGAAGGTCGACTGTTTAATCCAAGGATATTTTTTTTCCTTCCTAACATCGGAACTTGATACAAAATCATTGTTACTCAATTAAGGCTGGGGATGAAAGATGAGATCGTTTGAACGGGGCACCGCAAGGGCTGACGTCTTACCACCCCATTTTGATTATTTAAAACTAAAGAACTTCAACACCAGGACTGCGCTCTCTGTGACCATAATTTTCCGCCGGTAATTTTCCGCGCGTAAATTTCCGCGTGGGTCTTTCAGTATAAACACACGAATGTTTATATCTTCCACTTTGAACCAAGTCTCCTGGGCAATGATCACCTCTTTGAAGGATAATTGTGATAATATTTACAGAAGATTTGTGATGAGTTTCATTAGTTCCATCCGTATTTTTCATACTGCACATAGTTTAGTTGAGTGAACAATCCAGTACTGTGTGAGATTGTAACTCTCGCTATTGAGTGGTCGCATATCTCACAGTTTGTTCAGTGACGTTCCAGGATGTTAACCACTCGACCACCATCAGAGTGTTGTACATTCGTCATTTCCATACCTTGATTACCAATCAACTGATTAATATCCGATCATTAGTTTGTACAATCGATCATTAGGTTGGTTATTCTGATTCTGATGAAAATGTGTGGAGAATGAATTTTACTGTTCATTTCCTGCAGAGATATTTGCGATCATTATTCTGTTATCATCACTGGGAGTTCAGTGTGCTAGCCACTTTGTGTCACTCATCGTTCAAATATCGATTGTAATATCATATATATCGGTCAATAATCCTATATCACTCCAGTATCCTATGTCATTGGAGTATTATTCTATTTTTGAACCTTTATTGTTCTATTAATTTGTAATTTTTGTCAGCGTTCAGGCCTGAATGTGAGGAATAAATGTTGATATAATTTTCGGAAAATTAAATGAGTGAATTAAGTATGACTTCTCCCAGTGCTTATCGTGATGTTAAGTCATGTCAAGTTTCTGGAGAGGCGTGGAATACAGCAGACATGAAACTATTCTAATAATTATTCCAGTTTCAAACTAACAAACTTGTATCTAGATGGATGGAGGAGTGAACCACCTGTGCGTTAGTGATGTGGAGTGGGGTGACGGTCGATCGGAACCTCCTTGTTTCGAGGATAAAATGACATTTTCTCAACACGTCAATGACGGTATGACTTTCTTACTTCGTTTGACTCTCAGACTGCCCACTCAGTCCGCTTATGACTTCTGTGTGAGCTTGACGTCTTCTAATTCATTCTTGTTGTACGTTCTTTCAACATTTCTCAAATATATTCTCACGACTGATAACCAGAAGTAGAGTGGTAGTAATTTCAGTGGTGGTAGTAGTAGTGTTCATCCCTTTGAGCCTCTTCAGAGGAATTCGGTACACGAGTTATATATCTCACAGATTCAACTCATGAATAGCATTACAACACAGTGTGGCGGTAAGCCACCATTTGTGAATTACCAACGAATTAGTGATATAAATGGAGGTGATATATGTGATTCGGTCTGGATAGAACAAATGATACGTATAGTTCAGAAGTTACATGAGGCGTGTTCACAGTGAAAATGAAAACGTGTATGAATTTCAAATTGAGACATGTTGAAAGAAGCTTCGTCAAGTTGCTATCGATTGAAGAGAACACGGGTTCAGATGGAAGTGATGGAAGTTTCCGACTTGTCAACTTTCTCTTCCGTCTATGTGGACTGTCGTATTATGATATGGACATAATCGACAATAATCGTCGAAAACACAACTGGAAATATTATCTTTATTATTGCTATTCAACATTTCTCACATTTGCTGTGTTTTACCTGCCCTTAGCCAAGCTCGCCTCTGTTTACAATTACGACGGATCTGACAGGAAATATGGGACATACAATAATATATTCGTACTTCTTGTGTCGACAGATAAAGCGGTGTTCATCGCTTTATCCAGAATGAAAAATACCCAAATCAAAAGAATGATACGCACTTCAATTAAGTTCAAGGACTTTGAAACTAAAACATTTGTTAACCGATGCTCTTTGCTCAGAGTTTTTGAAGTAGCTTTTCCAATTGGTTTATTCATTTATTTTCTAGTGTTCATCATAAAACTATTGAACAAGAGTGACAGTCCATTTTTGTTCAACTGGTATCCTTTCGAACTTTCTGCAGAGATGTACGTTTGGATTGAAAGTATGCTAATGATTTATCACGTGCTGATCTTGTTCTGTGTATTATCCTTGACGTACAGTCTGGTCAACAACTTCTGTAAAACCATTGACAATCTCAGGTCCAACATTGCCAATCTCACTGTAGGGACAAAAAATACTATACCAAACGTTGAAAATTCGTCAAAAACAAAAGATAAACGCAGGAGAGAACAGAAAGAAATATATGAGATGATAGGTCAAGAAGATGTATATCCACCTCTGTTTATTCATGTACCGGATGGATATCATGATTTGAAGAGCGGTCACAACATTGAGATGAATGGACCAATCGTAGTTCAAGCCGAGATTCATGCGTCATTGATCATACCACACGTGATGACGTCATCAAGTGGAGGAATTGTCAAGACCTACGAGGATGGAACCAGACTCATCTCAATCGACGATGAAGACATGAGCTTCCCAACTGAGAACTTGGTGCTTGACACAGAAGTTTTGTGGAGTCATAAAACAGCAAGCAGGTTGGACAACAGTGTTCTGGACGCCATAGAGATACAGAATGTTGCTGTTGATGGGGAAGTTGAAGGTGTTGCTGTTGACGGATATCGTCGAGTGGATGGGGGAGTTGACAAAGATGACTTAGACTTCAGGATGG
>OZ023336.1:10893507-10918507 GCA_964007535.1 Brachyptera risi | reverse complement strand
ATTCTCTTATGAACTAGATATAGATAAGAGTGGCTTCGCTACCGGTGGCATTGATCAACTCATAAAATCTATAATTTCCGTGAAAAACAAATGCAACTGCTGACATTATAATTCTACCGAGCCATTCATAGCATTGTTGGGTATTGTTGTTCAATATGATTCGATATAGAAACGATAGTTGTGCTACAGGCAATCGGGACGTTGAACGTAGATTCTGACCCCGGAATTATTTCACTTTCAAGACCCGAGTTGGGTCACCTTCTTTATATTATGATGAAATAGGTTGGTATCACTCCATCGTGTCTATGGTGTGTGAACTTACCCTTGTCGTGTCATAGAGACTCGTGCCTGCAACTGTTGCAGACACGTTGAAGTTGAAGCGGCCAGGTTGCAGGTTCCTAGCGCTGACGTCACCGGTTGGATCCACAGTGATGTGAGACTTGATGACACCTTGAGACAAACAGAAACTAAGCTGACAGTCGCCATTTACTTTCACTTTCCTACTTCTTTCCCACTCATTTGCCATTCATATTTATGTTCATACTTCTTCATGAAAACCATTGAATTCAGTGGATTATTGCACATGATTCAATCTTCCATTCATGAGTTTGAAGGTTTACATGTTCTATTCCTTTCTAAGTTTGACACAATCAAGATAACGAAACGCTATAATTGCTAAATATTCTCATTTCCTCTTCGAATTAGGCTCTTTTCATTATCGTATCTGAGCTGTGAAAGATCATTCAATATTTGTGTCGAAAGAATTTCAATTCAAGCATTGAAGTCAAATTTCATTGAAGTTCCAATAACAATCATCATTTCATTATGTTCTGAAATGATAATAATTGCTTCATTTCCCAATTTTCCAGTTCTCAATTTTGGTAACATCGGAACATGATACAAAATCATACGAAAAAAATGCGATATTTTCAAATACGTTCTTGTGATAGCCTTCCAGTGTGAACAGATAACTGTTTCAAATAATCAGCGTAAGATATTTGTACAAGACATGCTCAAAATAGTCGATATACAGTCCTGCGGGCTTCGAGCTCTATCTCTTCAAATAAGAAAGTTTGTGGCGTCGGTCGTATAACAAGCTAAAAATTTGACAGTGAACAGAAATATGTTTGATACAACTGCTCTTCAAAATTATTTGGATTCCCTTCATCGGAACACACTTAAAAAAAATCAGGAATAGGAAATTCAGCTATAAAATATTGAAAAAGTGAAGGGGTGATAAGATGCGATAATTTTTTCAAATTTGACCCTAGAATCATGTGACTTTCTGTAAACAGCTCGTCGTGATGTGAAGTTATCATAAAAAATGATAAACAAATCAATTATGCCGTGAAAATGCATAAAAATTCCAGAAATATATGGAAGAAACACACAAAATTACAGATTACCGGACTTTAGTTCTTGACTGTAACTACAGGCGTGAGTTGTAAAACAAGAATGTACGACCAATAAATAGCCTCATCCATAAGCTACAACTTTGCCGCTTGAAGACGTGTTTCACGTAAACTTTGTAACACACTTTTCCTCTATTTCTGTGGGGCTGTATTGTATGTCCAGCTATGCTGTGCACTGGACACAAGACGCTTCGATTGACCGTCTCCGCTGTTCACTAACATTACCGATTGGATGGTTCGAGCCACCAAGATACCTTCATTGATGTAAGGATCTAATATCGAGGGAATTGATGTTAGTTATAAGGTGTTAATTATGATTATTTTTATAATGTATGATGCAAATTTCTTAACGACACCAATGTTTATCGGTTTTAATGATCAGATTGAGAGAATAATGATGACACTCCATAAAACGATATGGTTAGGGTGAATTTTGCGTATCCAGCAATGGTTCCATTCCGCTCTATCCATCCTCTCTCGAGAAATGACGCCACACACTTTTGGTTGGTCAATCGAGTTTACTTCAAGCATAATGAGGAATGTCAAATTTTCTAGAGAGATTCATATATCAAATATATATATATATATATATATATATATATATATATATATATATATATATATATATATATATATATATATATATACATATATATATATATATATATATATATATATATATATATATATATATATATATATATATATTCATATATATATATCAATATATATATATATATATATATATATATATATATATATATATATATATATATATATATATATTCATATATATTATAGATATATATATATATATATATATATATATATATATATATATATATATATACATATATATATATATATATTCATATACATACATATATATATATATATATATATATATATATATATATATATATATATATATATATATATATATATATATATGTATATTCAGATGAATATATATTTATATTAATTCATATAGTTATTCATATATTCATATATATATATATATATATATATATATATATATATATATATATATATATATATATATATATATATATATATATACATATATATATATATATATATATATATATATATATATATATATATATATATATATATATATATGTATATATATATATATATATATATATATATATATATATATATATATATATATATGTATATATTTTAATATATATATACATCCATTCATTCATAACTTCCTGATAGAATACAGAAAATGAGAACAATCAACTCAATCACAATATCAGAACAAAAAATGTGTTCACATCTCCATTTACGATAGATATACCGGTAAGTAATACAATTTTATGCAATATAGTTATAGATTGAGCCGTCTAGTCGCCTCACAATTTGTATTCACTATGTAGTACTATATAATACTGCATAGATACTTCGGAATTGAGGTTGAATGAGATGGGCCTACCTAATCTAGTTTCATTCGTCGTCTCTTTCAACTTCAATTTGATGGTTATGTATGTTGTCACAGTCTCTGTCACAATGGCACACGTCAGAACATCCAATTTTGGTATTGTTGCAAACACACGATGAGCTGTTGCATGCTTTCTTTGATTTGCAAGAACAAAAAAAGTTCTTCAGCATGTCTATTGCAGATGGACCTTCGAAATAAATGGGAGACAGGTAACCATCAACAGTGAGCTTCCATCCACTCTCTTCGGGACCTTTGTATTAGAAAAAAACTCGGTTCAGTGAATCGGTAGCAAATTAAACATACACCATCTAATAACTGACCATGAAAAGCAAAACTTACTGGGTATGTCTGGTAGCCGAACATGTGCCTGAGTCCAGGTTCGGCATTGCCAAGTAGCCCGCCTCACATGTTGAATAAAGGCTGCTTCTGATGGTGGTAGGTAGGCAATCGAAGGATTTTCTTTAAGAACTGACATTTTTAATCTAAGGTGATTCAGTGAATTTTGATGGAATTTGAATTTGTTAGACGGATCATATAGCTTGACGATAAATTGTCTTGCTATATCCACGCTAGAATCACTATTGTATTCCTCGTGGTAACTGCCGAGTAAATTGAGTTCTTCAACTTTCATTTTCAATATTCGTCTCCAAACTTTCTTCTTTCCGATCCCATACAAGGATGAGACTGTGTAAACTCGATTGACCAACCAAAAGTGTGTGGCGTCATTTCTCGAGAAAGGATGGATAGAGCGGAATGGAACCATTGCTAGATACGCAAAATTCACCTCAACCATATCGTTTTCTAGAGTGTCATCATTATTCTCTCAATCTGATCATTAAAACCGATAAACATTGGTGTCGTTAAGAAATTTGCATCATACATTATAAAAATAATCATAATTATGACCTTATAACTAACATCAATTTCCTCGATATTAGATCCTTACATCAATGAACGTATCTTGGTGGCTCGAACCATCCAATCGGTAATGTTAGTGAACAGCGGAGACGGTCAATCGAAGCGTCTTGTGTCCAGTGCACAGCATAGCTGGACATACAATACAGCCCCACAGAAATAGAGGAAAAGTGTGTTACAAAGTTTACGTGAAACACGTCTTCAAGCGGCAAAGTTGTAGCCTATGGATGAGGCTATTCATTGGTCGTACATTCTTATTTTTCAACTCACGCCTATAGTTACAGTCAAGAACTAAAGTCCGGTAATCTGTAATTTTGTGTGTTTCTTTCATATATTTCTGGAATTCTTATGCATTTTCACGGCATAATTGATTTGTTTATCATTTTTCATGATAACTTCACATCACGACGAGCTGTTCACAGAAAGTCACATGATTCTAGGGTCAAATTTGAAAAAATTATCGCATCTTATCACCCCTTCACTTTTTCAATATTTTATAGCTGCATTTCCTATTCCTGATTTTTTTTAAGTGTGTTCCGATGAAGGGAATCCAAATAATTTTGAAGAGCAGTTGTATCATACATATTTCTGTTCACTGTCAAATTTTCAGCTTGTTATACGACCGACGCCACAGTTTGGCCTTGAACAGCTCAAGCCCGCAGGACTAACACACATAATGCAGTGTAAACATGGGGTGAATCGCCAATTCTCGAGAGGCCATTACATTAAACACAGAGTAGGCCTAACATCGCCGTTGTGGTGCCAGTCCGAACGATGCTAACTTTTATCTCAGCCTGAAGTCGGGAACAGTGATCTTGTATCAAGGTCAGATGTTTCGATGTTCAAAGATTTTGAATCACCATACATTCTCATTCGAATCTCTCAAAACACTTTAGACAACTTCAAACATCATAATATATTGGTACATTATATGTGATTGGTAACTTTTATCTCATGTTTGTAATACTTCTTAACACTTTGATTCATGAGATATTCTTGTGGAAAACATATTTTCGTCCTCATGATAGTATATATAAATCTTCATCGAAGACTATGTCATGGTAGGCCTATAAATAGTTGCCGTTCGACACATACTAATAATCAAATACAAAATCATTGAAGTAGGAAAAACACACAATAATGATGAATCACACAAGAATGATTGACGAAAAAATGATTGCGGAAAATAATGAGAATAATTTAATAACGATAACAATGTTATAAGACACAGAAGAAGAGTCAAGGATAATGGTGGAAAATAAGGTTGGCGAGTACAAAATAAACCCTTTTCCATTGAGGTATTAGAATTATCTGAATAGCGAGGAAGATGGAGAATAAGGTGCATATGAGACGCACTAAGATGTTTGTCTTTTTGCGTGAACTCACTGGAATCGGTCTGCAAGGCGTAGACCACGGTCCTGACAGGATCTGCCACGGCCGTCACCTTCAGGACGAAACCGTCGTGTTTGGGGTCGACGACCTCCTCGTATGTTTCACTCTCGAAACGTAGCGTTCCTTCGTCCGGGTCTGGATCACAATCACAACACATTTAGAATTATTATTTTACAAGATGGAAAGTGACAATCTATGTGCTCGTGTCACCGAAATTTGTTGAATTAGCAACATTCATCCCATCATTTTCTTATGAGCGTTCGGATAATTGTGGTAATGATGGAATTGCTGTAATTGTCGTGGAATCATATTCAGAGTGAATACTTACTTTTTCGGAAAGATTTCATTTCTCAAATTATCCCACTCAGCCTGATCTTATGGAGTTTTCAGAAACTTTCAGATGGCATTTCTCAGAAATAGTTCAACCGATATTACTCACAAACTATACAGTTTCAAGTTTGATAAGTCTACGTGTTTAGAAAAAGTTTCATGTCGATCAGTCTAGTCTTGCGACGTGTCTATTGGACAAAAACAAACAGGAAGAAACACACATAAGCTCCATAAACTGTCCATAGCTGTCTTATGGACAGAGCTCCATAAGAGTGAGATATAGCTCATCCATTGACAGAAACGCGATTGCGAACGCGTAGAACAGCGGATTCTGAGGAATCTAATCCTGCCGCGATTGTCTCATTTGTCTGGTCTGCTATCAAGGAACACAGACAAGTTCCATCTCTCAAATCAACAGTACCAAACAAGTTGGATGTGACCCTCAAGATGATCAAGTGAATTATTCAACGAAGCAATATTGGCATCAACAGAGTGCCCGAAGCGGAATTATCCAAGTGGAATGCCCAAAGCGGAACGCTCAAAGCGGAATGCCCAAAGTGGAATGCCCAAAGCGGAATGTCCGAAGCGGAATTATCAAAGCGGAATGCCCAAAGCGGAATGCCCAAAGCGGAATGCCCAAAGCGGAATGCCCAAAGCGATACCCCAGCAAATGACGTGACTCATAACAAACTATCTCCCTCCAATACTCAAGCCACATTAAGCAACTCATACCCAGTCATCTGATTATTTCACCACATGTATTAATTGTATCCATGAAAGAAGAAACCCGAACAACATTTCTATAATGAGAGAGATTGCAGAGCAACTCTCATATTTAAACACCCAACAGTTTTGAGAGATGTAGATGTGTTTTGTCATCGTGATTCTTGTCATGTAGAATTATTACCCGTATTATTATCACAACTACACAATGTAGATATGATATTTGTGGTTGACTTGTTGGTGGATGACCCTCAACTTTCTTGAAAACAGGTATATTGTCAAATCTATAAATCATCCATGGTTACAGAAAGCGCAGACCTGGTGTCGAAGTTCATTGTTTCTTATTTTGAATGATGTAAAATGCAATGTTGAAATCGCCCGCCCCGTCCGAACGATACTATTCTGATTCACATACTCAAAAGGAGACCGATAATTTTGTATCAGGTTTCGATGTTATGAGATGGGAAAATCACGAGGGCCCATATTCACAAGGAGTCCCATCTTTGAGACGTCTCAAGTTGAGAACAATATTGGTCCTGACTTATTGAGATGGTCCCGACTTGAGACGTCCTGAAGATAGGACCTCTGTGGATCCGGACCCACGTATGAGTACCATTGTGTAACGGTATATTCATTATGAGCAGTGGTTATTAATTGGGCAGGAATGTGTGTGTGAAAAGCGACGCCGACAAATTGTTTCAAAAAGAAGACAAAAGAAAGGAAATAAAATTCCCGGAGGTCGTGATCTCGATAGATATACCTGGCGTGGTTGTCCCTGCCGTAGTTGACGAGCATTCCGTGGGGCATTCCGTAGCGCTAGTGGTACTTTCCGTTTCTCCGGTAGAGGTACCACCAGTCCCAGTACTACCAGTCGTAGTACTTCCGGTCGGCCCATCCGTGGGGCATTCCGTTGTTGGGCATTCCGTGAGGCATTCCGTAGGGTCGGTATTGGTAGTGCTAACGGTAGTACCTGTAGTGGTGCTGCCAGTACCGCTTGTGGTGCCATCCGTGCCGGAAGTGGGGCATTCTGAACAATCGGTGGGGCATTCCGTTGGACCGGTACCTGTTGTAGTACTTCCAGTACCTGTTGTAGTACTTCCAGTACCAGTTGTAGTACTTCCAGTCGGACCTTCGGTTGGGCATTCCGTTGTTGGGCATTCTGTTGTTGGGCACTCCGTAGAACCGTTACCTGTTGTAGTACTTCCGGTACCAGTTGTAGTGCTTGCAGTCGGACCTTCGGTTGGGCATTCCGTTGTTGGGCATTCTGTTGTTGGGCACTCCGTGGAACCGGTACCTGTGGTGGTGGCTACCGTAGTACCGGTTGTAGTACCTCCGGTACCGGCTGTTGTACATTCAGTCGGGCATTCCGAGCAATCGGTTGGGCATTCCGTCGTACCGGTACCTACAGTCGTACTCGGGCATTCTATTGGGCATTCTGTTGTCGGGCATTCCGTAGGACTCTCGGTTGTGGGGCATTCTGTTGGGCATTCAGTCGGGCATATTGGACACTCAGTCGAACCAGTTCCTGTGGTAGTACTTCCGGTGCCTGTGGTAGTACTTCCGGTGGGGCATTCTGTTGTGGGGCATTCTGTAGGGCATTCTGTTGGGTCCTCCGTTGGACATATTGGACACTCAGTCGAACCAGTGCCTGTGGTGGTACTTCCAGTACCTACGGTAGTACTCCCGGTGGGGCATTCTGTTGTGGGGCATTCTGTAGGGCATTCTGTTGGGCCCTCTGTTGGGCATATTGGACACTCAGTCGAACCAGTGCCTGTGGTGGTACTTCCAGTACCTACGGTAGTACTTCCGGTGGGGCATTCTGTTGGGGCTTCAGTGGGGCACTCGGAACAATCAGTTGGACACTCGGTGGTCATTGGAGGAGTGGAAGGATACTCAGTAGTCGGGCATTCTGTGGGAGACTCAGTAGTCGGGCATTCCGTGGGAGACTCCGTGGTGGGGCATTCCGTTGGTGTGGTGGATTCTGAAATGATACACAGTTATTATTCTAGTAATTTACAGTATTTCCACTCGAATAGGCGTGGAATCTCGACGTGTATCATCTTCATATTAGCATATTATTGTCTTGTAATTGGGTTTGATTTGGATTGAATTGTGTGGTTTAACGACGAGTTTATTTGCGCTTTGTGAGTAGGAGGAAAGTTATAAGTACATGTGATCTGCTTTATCATCTCATTTCTTATTGATTTCACTCCATTTCATTCTCTACATTACTCTATTCTACTTTTTTCTTGAAGTGACACTTCAAAGTTTACAAAAATTCAGAATTTCAATGTAAATCACGTCAAGAAATTGTATTTTGAGTCAATTTGTTGTCAGTTCCATTCTGGAACTATTCAATGCGGAGATGATTGAAATGCAGTTTTCGGTGAAGATATTCCAAAGAAATGATAACTTATCATCGAGTTGGGGACCTTCCATGTCTCACTTCTCTCCTCTACAAGGAATCATGAACGTGAAAATGAAACTGCGCATTGTTCACGTTGTTTCAAAGTACCCTGGTTTGAATTATATAATGAAAACTAACTTGTTTGATAAGACCTATAGTCACTTTAGAACGGTTCAATTTATCAATATTCTAGTGAGAAACACAAGTTCAGCGGAATGTCGATTTTTTGAACATAATTTCTGAGAACGATGGAATATCAAACTTCTTATTCGAGATAAACAGGTATTGTTAATACATTCAGGTTGGCATGAGTGGAAATAATTCAACTCAGATCGGATAGCTGTTGTTAGAGGTTCAGACCGCGGCAGAGAACACATATTCCAGCTCTATACCCGAGCAATTTCTACAACTCAAGGTTATTAATATTATTCAACATCATTTGAAGATATTGGAGAATTCTGTAATTGGATAATTCTGTCCTCTATATTTTACCTCCTGGGCTATTGGGTACTTTTATGATTTCAGAATTTAAAAAATATTCTCTTCAAAATGCACCTCAAAACTGTACAGTATCTATTCGGATGACCACATACATATGCATGCCAGGCTAAACACTTTTGTTCGACCTGGCAAGTGTAAAAAATGGATTTCGTTTCTTGAGTACTGTAAAATTGTGCCTTCGCTTCGCTCATCCATTCAGGATTCGATGCAAAGTGATGACAAAACCTGAGTTTTCTGCCAAACCAACCCAGACAAATTGTCATTGGGTCCCAGACTTACCCGGCGTGGTGGCACACTCCTGTGTAGGGATAGAGAGGTGAATGACCGTCTTCCCTGTCGTCTCCTGGTCCTTGTGTTTAGCCTGGATACAAGAACACGTCATATTCATAACAGCTCAAGCTGGTAACTTTCACTCAGAGTTGCCATTCTACTTCATTCAATTCATGTTCTAATCATCTCATTCTTGTTTTTGACCAAGATTTACATATTCTCTCACATCGATACCTCAGAGTTCGAATCATTTTATTCTTGTTATGTTTTGGTGGTAGAATGAAATACAATTTGAATTGGAAGTTTCATTTCAACCAAGTTGAATGTATTATAATCGAACATGTACAGATATATATGATCACCTAGTGAGTGAGGTCAAGCAAATTATATGATTAGGTAGTATATTCATTGAATGGAGAGTGCAATGCTAGGTAAAAGATAATTCATTCTGAAATTCATTCTTCTTCGATATTTTCGATCCATTCGATATTTGAGGACTCCGATTCGACATCGAATTGAAATATTTTATATTCTGACGATTTGATATGAAAACGGAAATCGACATTAAGAGGGGACTACACTGGAAATAATTTAAATATGTCCATTTGCTGGAATTTACCTTTTTTTATGATCATTTTTTTTTTTTTTTGGCTACTGAAGAAATGATGTAAATTGACCCACTAGTATATTTTATATTTGACTCTTAATCATATAGTGTCGAACTAAATTAGCTTCAGAACGAAATACAGTTAAATGCTTGATGGCTGTTTTCTGGTCATCTTTTTCTCCAACGTATTTTGGAGTGAGAAGTAAATGAAATCCATTCTACTGAATGGAATTACACAAGTTTTTTTGCATAGTTCATGAACTGGATAATAAACAAAGTTATGCATTATAAACAGTATATCTTGAGGATATCATGCGTAAAATAATTTTTGAAAAAGACAAAAATTGAAAAACTTGAGAAAAAAAGTGTGAAATAGATAAATTTGTCGTTCCTACAAAAAAATGTTTGAAGTGACACCGATGCATAACTTTGTCGGTTGCACTTTCGAGAAGGTTAGGAGATTTTTCAAAACTTCTTTTCTCAAGCCGTTTTTCACAAAAAAAGTGTCTCCGCGTCCATTGACAAAATATAGGTTTTAATTAAAGAAAAAAGAAAAGTTGAAGATAAAATGTGACTTGAAATTTTTGTATTTTCCTGGTAGTAATGTGGGACCACAATGAATAAATTCATCTCGATCGGGTGTAAAATGTAGAATTTAGAATATTCAGTGTTGTCCCCCCTTAAATTGGAATCAAGTTATTAGTAAATGTTAGTATTAGGTCAGATAATCAAGTGAGAAATAAGTGAGAAAGTGAGGAAAATGAGCGAAAGACATTTCCCGCGCTGTTTCTTGTTGGGTCAGTTATAGTGTATGCCGAGTATGGCATCAAGTGAAAAGGGTTCGACTGATCATCGTACGATCATGATCAGGACAGGTAGGGACTGGAATGGGCTTGATAAAAGTGTTTTTGAGGGGGATGAAATAGGGCTGAAGTTATTCCGTCAGAGGGTTAGGAAGGTGGTGTTGGTGGTTAGTGAACTTGCCACCGCGCATTTATCTGCAATTGCAAGAGTTTCAATAATAATAATAATAATCCCGCATTTCTCCTCATCCGAAAATTTCTATATGTTTCTACACTAAAAAAAAAAGGAAAATGCAGATATATCTCGATCGATATTCGATATTCAGATTCCGATAAAGTCTGCAATTTCCATATCGAACGATTAACCTCATCTGATTATTTCATTCATTCCACTCCATTTCATTGATAGCATAACTGATTGATTTGCAAACAAAGAACGATACACTTCGTGTGTACCCTCCACTTGTTATAGAAGTAATAATCAACAATTGTTCCGAACACATA
Source organism: Brachyptera risi (assembly GCA_964007535.1). Taxonomy (NCBI): domain Eukaryota; kingdom Metazoa; phylum Arthropoda; class Insecta; order Plecoptera; family Taeniopterygidae; genus Brachyptera; species Brachyptera risi. The sequence continues at coordinate 10,907,172 of OZ023336.1, read as the reverse complement.
GCAGAAATTTGAATCAGTTTTGTTTAAAATCAATCCACTTGTGAGAAGCCTGATTTGATGTTTGAATTGGAGAACATTTTCCATAGTGCCACTGATGAGGAAAATCAAAACAAATTTCAAATTGAAGAAATTTACCAAATACAATCAATAATTATCCATTATCACTTAATAACTATCGGATATCGATTATTGATGATGATGATTATTGTATGCTTAACGACCCCACCAACAGCTGGCTCATACGGGGGTACGAATGAGAAAGTGATTATGAAGCTGTGAAGTGATCATAATTGGAGGGTCTTTTTCCAAAACACACGCCTTATGCGGGACTCGAACCCGCGCCCATCAGTGACTTCAGTTTCAGGAGCTCCATCAGCCTCATTCAAGAGTTTCAGGAGCTGACCGAGCTACCGAGGGTGGCTTATAATAATGGAAGTGACACCATGAATCCTACTTCATGCTTGATCACTGTCACCTCTGATCGAACAAGTCCAAGTGTTTCGTCATGGTTCATGGAAGCACAGGTCTGATGTTCAAGACGGAATCAAAGTACATATAGTCTGATGAAAATGCAACACCCTATAGTGTAGTGCAAATTGTCTTGGAGAACCAATTGTGGAGTATATCCTAGCAAGGATCAAACTCAATTTTCAGAAACCATTCATAAAGTTTGGACGAATCGAGTGTGTAGGCGTAGATGTATCGCTTTTATAATATATGCAGTTTCTTCACTTGTTTTAAATTTTTTAAATTTAAATTAATTTTTTCCTCCTCATTTCACCAAATGAGTAATCAATTACAGTAATAACTTCTTCCAACTATAGCCCAATATCATGATTCGTTTTTGTATCGAAAACTCTTCTGTATTGTTTTTTGGCTCCTCAATAATTTGTTATTTTTATTGTTATATAATTATGTAATATAATTCTGTGCCTGATGAGTGACATTCGGAAGAGATAAGGAGTCCTTATTTATCACGCATGAAGAATGTATTCACAGTCACGACATTGGATGATATGTTGTTGTCTGAAGTCTTACCTCGAGTACAATGATGACAAAAGAGTTCTTCAAAACTTCGTCGGATAAAACAGATTTCAGTACGAGTTTCACTCGACTTCCTTCCATCTTCAACTCGAACTGCTGTGAACCTTCAAGCACAAATCCACAACACTGATTCAGTCATCTTCATGACACAGTTCTGTCAGAATGCACAGGTACGATTCTGATGAATATTTGATCATTATTCGAGTGAATATGAAGAGAAAATGACAGAAGTAGTTGAACTAGAAATAGCTCTCAAGGGTAAAAACTTGGAAGAAGTAGAAGATGGTGGGTGTTGGGAAGATGGATCCGTATCGAGATAATTAGTAGGAATAGAAGATGGAATAGAAGACGTATTTGACGAGGATAACGAAAAGAAAGAGGATGATAATAAGAACAATTGGCAATGGAAGAAACCACATCCGTGAAATGAAGTTGTAGAAAGTGGCGGTGACTCATCTTGTCGCAATGTTTGTAATGGATTTTTCAACATAGAAAGACCATGCTCCTATGTAACAGTAACAATCTATATTTCAGCCATCATTGTTCACCTCAGAGCCCAGCATGACATACAATTAACACTTAACACAATGTGAATGTTCATTATGGATCGATAATATTCCAGAAGATTCTTCTCTGCACGTTATGAAGCAGCCTCAGTACATCGGGAAAGTTACCACGATCGTTTATATGATATGTTGACACTGGAGATGTTACGCTGTGATTATGTTCCCCTCAACAGTTATACTACTATATATGTGAAGAGCCCATGGGAGTCGGTATAGAGAAATACCAGTTTGTCGATGATATCCTCTGAACGGTATGAGATAACAAAATTCTACGGAGAGGACACAGTCAATTTTGATACCTTCCAGATGGTATGAGTTATTATTCAACTCATGTTACATGATTGTCGAGGGTATACGGCTGAAAACACTTCTTTCAGCCGTAAGGCTCGAATCTCATGCATCATGAGATAGACAGCCATTACTTATACCATCTTTGAGTTATTGAGAATATCTGTGATTCCTTCGTATTGTAATTGTGATATCTCATTCGCATACTGTTCCAAAGTTATCACTAACAAACTGATATTTCTCTGAATCGACTCCCGTGTCTCTTGAGTCAGTTTATTTACCGGCGTTGACGACTTGCGAGATTGCTACAGTAACATCGCCTTCTTGGTAGCCTTCTGTAACATCCACGGCCCCTTGGACTGTAATCTCCGATCCCACTGCGGTCTGGAGGAAACAAGATGGCGTGGCATTGGCACAGAGTTCAGTGAGAGAAGCGACAGGTATGAGATATGGCAGTGAATCGTGAAGTTTGGTTGACCGTGGTGACCATCAGAAAATAACCAATAGCTCACTCTCAGTTTCATGAGGACTATAATGTTCTCAATTAGCTAATAGAATGAGTATTTGAGAAAACGAAGTCTATATGATTGAGTATAGGTCTTTATGGAATTATTTGCGCTTTGATCTACAAAATTAGGTCCAAATAAGGCTCGTTGCTCAAAGTACATGTATGTATCTTCATTGTTTCATTTTGATCTAAAGTATTATTGAAATTTTCATATTGATTGTATAACTGTGAGCCCAGTCACTAAACCTCTTTCTTATACAGCAATATCATTGATATTACTTTGTGATCAATCCATTTGAGAATCGATCTGAAAAAGGATGATTTGGAGGTTCCTCTTTCAACACGGATCATCCAGTTAATGTGTATGTATGTATGTATATTTATTAAAACAGATTAGTAATTACATGAAGTATGTTTAACAATTACAGTGACTGAGTTTGTTTTCTAATTCCTGATGGGTCTACTTATATTCTATGTGATGTTTCCTCCTGAGGGGATAATTAAGATATTTCAATAACATATTATTTCACTTTACATTCTACATCTTACGTTTTAGCCTTCATTTTTCAGTCTATTGCGTACTGTACAAACGTTTAATACCTTTTTTGAAGCTGTTGAGTGATTTAAATATATCTCCAGTATTACCGGCAGTTATTTCATTCCATTCGGACGTACCTTTTTCAATCAAAGAGTTTTTGCTTTTTCGTTTTCCAAAATGTTTTCTATTGAGTTTATGTACATGGTCTTTTCTCCCAATATAACTTGCTTTTTCTAGTCTGCCTCCTATTTCCTTCTATGCATTTTCCCCACATATGCTTTATATAAGCAAGTAAGCCGTGCCATTTTTCTTCTTTGAGGCAAGCTCTCCCATTTTAAATTTTCAAGTAGTTTAGTGACACTCCTATATTTGTAAGTTTTGATATCTATTTCTCCTTCTAGTTCATTCATCTCCTCGCTTTGTGATTCCTTAAGTTTAATGATTAGGTCAGCCCTATTTCCATCAACTTTTAACTTTCTAATTTTCAGCTGTTCTTTTGAATTAATTATGTTTAGGTCATCAATGCTTACTTTTTCTATATTTAGCCGCACTTGCCTTCCCCCTAGAACATATTTGGCTGCTCGTCTTTGGACCGCTTCTATTTTGTTTTGATTTAGTATTCCATTTGTACCGGAATCCTAGATAGCAGCAGCATATTCTAGCTTGGGCCTTACTAGTGTGAGATATGCCTTCTCCTTTGCCTTTTTGCTACTTCTGGCCAGGTTTCTCATGACAAAATGTAATTTTCTGGATGCCTGGTTTGTGATTATGTCTATATGTTTGCTCCAGTCTAACTGTTCATCTATTGTAAGCCCAAGGTATTTAGCAAACTTCTTTTTCATTACAATTTCTGTCCCTATTTTGTAGTATTGTACCTCAGTCTCATTTTCCCTTCTCACTCCTATTGTCAGCTGTTCACTTTTTGCACAATTGAGTTCCAATCCCATATCAATAAGTCTATTATATATTATATTTACATCATTCTGTAGATTCACTTTATCATTGACATTTTCTATTTTTCTGTATATTGCACAGTCGTCAGCAAACATACGAACTGTTGACTTTATATCTTTCGGTAAATTGTTTACAAATATAAGAAACAACAAAGGTCCAAGTACACTGCCCTGAGGCACTCCTGACGTAATCTTTATCTCCTACGGTATTGCGTCTCCTACCCTCACTTTCTGTATTCGCTCTCTGAGGAACTCTACTATCCATACTTTAACTTTGTCATCTATTGCCATTCCTTCTATCGTTTTTTCTAGCTTAAAGTGACATACCGTATCGAATGCCTTACTCACGTCTAAAAACAGGATATCTGTTTTCCCCCCTTGGTCCAATGTATCACTTGAATCTTGAACCATACAAGCCAGCTGCGCCTCACAAGAGTACTCTCTCCTGAATCCATGTTGTCTTTCGTCAAACCAACCGACTCTCTCACAATACTCTCTTATATAATTCCCTATCAGTTTCTCCATTATCTTACAAACTATCGATGTAAGGCTTACTGGTCTGTAGTTGCCAGGGTCTTTTTTATCACCTTTTTTGAAAATCGGCGTCACCATTGCTTTTTTCCAGTCATTCGGGATGTGTCCATTATTTATGGATCCAAGGTATATTTATGGATACAAGGTATATGCCTGGTGATGTGTATCAATCATTATTCGAATATTCAGGAGGGAGATATAACTTCATTCCGTTTGTGGTGTTATTTTTATGGCGTGGTTCATTAATTTGTGATTGTTTTTATGAAAAGTATTTCGACGAATTTTGACCGAATCCTATGCATTATTGAGATAAGTGTATGACACATTTCAATTTTTGTTATTGTTTCATTTGACCACTGTCAAAAATCAGGATGAAAAATAAACCAACCGTCAAAATCAAATTGAAGAATATGTGAGATTCGTTTCTGTGAGTGGCGTGAATGTGAGTCGGCCTACTAAAATAGGACTTTTTCAATTTCATCTCCAAAGTTTTTCGAAAATATATCCGGAACAACGATTCTTTCTGATCATTTTTCAATTTCTGTCATCGCTGCGATATCTGAAGTACAATTATGAGCGTGTGTTCCGGACTTTCAGAGACTGAAATACTTTTATCCGTGACGGAAATGTATGGTCACAGACAGCGCACTCCTGGTGTTGAAGTTAATTGATTCTGAATAATTAAAACGGGGTGGTAAGACCGCTCTCGTGATGCCCCGTCCAAACGATCCTACCTCTAATACATAACGTAATTTGGGAAACAATGATTTAGTTTCAAGCTCCGATGTTATAGAACAGAGGTGATGCTAGTTGATGTGTGAAGTATTGACTGACTAGTATATGGCCGGCCCTGTTCACAGAGTAAATTGTGCGACGAGAACCCGGCTCCATTAGGCTGCCGGCGGTATACGCGAGGCTTGGACATTATACCCAAACCTCAGAAAGCTGACCTACTGTCCACAAACCGGCTTTGTCCACATAATTCGCGGGTTTTAGGCCGTCTTGCCATTTTTAGGCCATTTTTCACATTGCGAATAGCGTTTTAGGTTCTTGTTCGCAGAGTATTACTGTACAAATAGACACTTCCCTAGTATATTGAGTTTACTAAGACTTGTACTAAAACTGAGACTAAGACCAAGCTACACTAGTGTTCTCACATCAGCGTCGATGTCACCGAGATAGAGGGCCTCGGAGAATCTCGGGACGGGCGGTGTCGACAACAGCTGATCCGCTTCGAACGTCAGTCTCGCGGTGGCCGTCCTCTGCACCGATTGGCTGTTGTCCTGTGACATCAACATCGACATTGCACAGCACAGTATTTCCACCATTTCTTTCATTCAGCTGAATGTCAAGATGTAACTAACTTTATCTCAAGTATAAATCGGAATTGAAGACTCGCCTTAATGATTATTCAAGATCTATGGTGTCGGATGAATGATTAATGAGATGATGGTATGATGAATAGTATCGACCTAGACGATACAGGAAAGCCACGTAACCCACGTGAAGATGGACGGTGGCAGACATTGAACCTGCAGGTCTGTGTGTAGGCCTATTCTTTGAATTTCTTCAGCTAATGCTGGTATCATTGGTTCATCATAATATTATGATTAGAGGGGTTATTGATGGTTGAATATGGTCATTTACGGTAGTCATAGGGGTTACTTGTGTTCACATGTATGTGCCAATCCATATTTGACACTGCATATTATTATGTGTAACATGAAAAATTAAATGAAAAATGACAATTTTCATCATGAAATCATCTTTAGGATGAATATCATTGAATAACATTAATTAGTGGACACGCTGACAAGTCTTGTTATGACTTTTCAGGTATACGATATCTGTATATTACTAATATTCTGCGTAGGGAAAAATATCGAAAAAAATCCAATAATGATACTAATTATCATTATTCCAGATGTACATTTCAATGACCGTGATATAATATGTGATATGTTAGCAGTGTGTGGACCCACAGACAAGCCAAATCTCAAGTAACTTTGTGGGTCTACGTTATCATCATGATGTACTGATATAACATGTAAATAAAACGCCATGGAGAACAAAAAATTATGCTGCCTGAAAACTTGAGAAAAATAGATGAATATGTCAACATAAAACGAGAGATGAATAATTGGTTACTAAGCATCATGGATTGATTCAATGATGAAACATACAATTACAAAATCGATCAATCAATCAATGAAATTATTATGTAGAAGTTGTAGGTAAACCTAGCGTGTATTTTGTTTAGTAATGAGTATCGATTGTTGTTGCGTTTACATTTATTCAAATTGTAGTGTGCTTACTTATGTTGTATTTGTATTGTACTGTGTCTACTTATGTTGTATTTGTCTTGTACTGTGTTTATATTTATTCATTTTGATTGTATCATATCCTATAGAGAGTATTATCAATTTATTCCAAAGTTGAGCCCTCAGAGGGTACTCTGGACACTCAAGAGTGGAAAATATCGTGTAATGATGTACATTTATTGGACGAAAAAATTATTGATATTGGGGAGAAAAAAAAATTATATATGTATGTATATATATGAATATATATGAATATATATATATATATATATATATATATATATATATATATATATATATATATATATATATTATTTTGAATATTATATTCAGACCCCAAAAAACCATATTCATCGATGTGATTCAGAATTGATCAATAACCAGAATCGTGCTCATTCATTAATATCATATTACCTTAGCCGTAGCAATGACCTCCACGAACTCTTCCAAATACAACTGTTTCTTCGTCACCAAATCGAACTTGTACACTTTCCCATCGTTTCCTCTCGGAACCACCTTAAACATCTCGTCACCGAGCGCGTCGAGCGTCAGCACGACGGCGGTGTTGCCAATATCCACGTCAGTCACGCTGACAGTCGTGACGAGCAGGCCGTTAGGGTAGGGCATTGACAATGTGTGCAGATCCTCGGTGGCGGGGTCGAATACGGGGTCGTGGTTGTTGGTATGCTCGACGTTCACGCGGAACTTGATGTCACTGGCGCCCAAAGTACATTGGAGCGCCACTGGTGTGATGAGGGACTGGATCACAGACTGGAAAGAACGTTTTGAGAATTTCTGTAGTACATGCATTCCTACTTAATCTCCGCACTGAAGAACGGATGTTCATATATATATATATATATATATATATATATATATATATATATATATATATATATATATATATATATATATATATATATATATATATATATATATATATATATATATATATATATGTGTATTGACCTTGATATCCAGACAATCACGTCAGTGCCCTACCATTTCCTGGATTGTTTCTTTAATCATGGAAAATAATTATTCAAAGGCCTTGTTCTCGTATAACCTAGCTGTTGATGGGGTCGTGAAACAAACAATAATCAACAAACAAGGCCTTGTTTCAATCGTTTCCCATTTACCATTGGTGGTAAACTTATTGAATCGTATATGTCTGATAGATATCAACTGGTTGAAATTAATCACAGTTATGCAAATGGTAACAGAGAATCAATTATTTCTCAAGAAAGTGAAATCAAGTACGGAATTTCACAGGGATCTGTCCTTGGACCATTGATTTTCATTTCGTATATAAATGACCTTGATCATAATATTGGCAATAGTAATGTCATATTATTTGCCGACGATTCCACTTTTGTCACTCATGGTGGTGATAGACATGCTTCTCAAGTTAATATGAATAGAGTACTCCATAACGCAAATGATTGGTTCAATATAAATGGTCTGGTCCTTCATAATGCAAAAACCTTTCTCATGGAGTATAAAAACAGTCATGATAAAAGTAGTTCAAATCTACCTATAAATTCAGACGATATATTTAACGGTAATATGCTATCAAATGTACCCATTGCACTTGGCTCAACGAATTTGAAATATGTTGAAAGTTGTGAATTCTTGGGTATGACAATTGACTCCAATTTAAGCTGGAAAGATCACATGAAAATACTGAAAAATGAACTTACTAGAGCTTGCTATGCTCTTCGCGTATTAAGAACCCAGTTTCGATTATTGCATATGATGCAGATTTACTACGGTTACTTCGAATCAATTCTAAGATATGGTATAATTTTTTGGGGAAGTGTTTCAACCAGTAACCATATTTTCAAGGTACAGGAATGTGCCATACGTATTTTATATAAAAAACAAAGAAGGCACTCTTGTAGGAAGATGTTCAAAACAAGTGAATTATTGACACAACCTGGGTTGTATATATTTGAGTTGCTTGTGTTCACAAAACAGTAAGTACTCCCATTAGAGTCAAACCCTGAATCAAGTCACAACCACAACACAAGATATACAAATAATTACAGAGGTAAAGCTCACTCAACATCATTGTTCGAGCATGACGTTTGACGTGACCTGCAAAGGTATTACCTTATATAATCAGCTACCAGGTTGTATCAAGAAAATATATGATCATAATTTATTCAAGCGGACATTAAAAAATTTTATTCGACAGAAATGCATTTATAGTTTAGAAGAATTCAAGAGAGGTTGTAAACACATCTGTGATTGCTCATGAACTACTGATTCTATGCCAAATGAAAATGTATATACACTATGGCATTTAGCGGAAATCAGACGATTTTAAGTTGACAATGTTCTTTTTTTGTTTTTTTTTAATGCATTATTGAGTGTATTTTACATTTATTATGATATTGACAATTCATATATTGGTACTTTATTGTAAACAGTCATCTGAATGAAAAAATAAATGAATAAATAAATAAATAAACTATCACACCCTCTACTTGGATTCAATAGAGATATTGGTAGCTCCAAGTGATTAAATCAACTTACTCCATATATTTTTCGCACTTCAAAACGGCGTATTCAATTTGAGTGAGGGTTCGGAATAGTGTGTATCATTATTATATCAAGATTTCCTGAGAATTGGAATTCTCTCAAAGTGAATATTCCCAACGAATTTTCTCTCTGTGTTATTCGTATGGAATTTTTGTGAATTTTGAGAGGGTTCTCTTGGAACCAATCGCGCCTCAGAACTTCACGGTATCAAATTGAATAAGGATTCTTGTGTATGCCAAGATTCAACTGATTTCAAATCTTTGTTTGACCTGTGGAGGGCGAAAAAGAGGACATTTCCATCGAGTATGATAAAATTAAGTCTTCAGCTATGCTCATCCAATAATAATAAAAATTATCGCAAGTAGTATCATCATTAGATCATGTCATCACATATATCATCAAATCATTATATTATCATAGTATGAACTGATAGTAGTTTCAGGGTTGGCATGTCCTTATAACGTGGACGATGATCTGATAGTTGTGGCTGAAAGATGAACGTGCCTGAAAGATGAACGTGCCTGAAAGATGAACGTGCCTGAATGATGAACGTGCCTGAATGATGAACGTGCCTGAAAGATGAACGTGCCTGAATGATGAACGTGCCTGAATGATGAACGTGCCTGAATGATGAACGTGCCTGAAAGATGAACGTGCCTGAAAGATAAACGTGCCTGTATCGTTACGAGTGACCCCCGTGAAGTTGGCCCCGCACATGAGCCGGATTCGATTTGAGTGAATGGCAATCGTTAGTGCTTCGTTAGTGCAGGTTAGTGCCGCAAATTTTATCGTTAGTGCTATTTCAGTGCTGTAACTATCACACCAAATCTATGTGCGGGGCCAACTTCACGCTGGCCCTGCACATGGACGGAAACCATTGATTTATGATACGATCATCTTGATTGACGTTAGTGCTCGTTAGTGCCGTAAATTTTTTCGTTAGTGCTGTACTGGTTTAGTGTAGAAACGACATAAGCCATGTGCGGGGCAGCCCCACACATGAGCGATTATGGCGTTTTCATAACGTATAAACTTTAGTGTTCGTTAGTGCAGGTTAGTGCAGCAAAAATTTTCGTCAGTGCTAGCATGGTTTGGTCACAATTAAATATACAGTATCGAGATATAATTTGGCGACGGTGCTATCTATGTGCGGAAACGACATGAGCCATGTACGGGGCAGCCCCGCACATGAGCGATTATGGCGTTTTCATGACGAATAAACTTCAGTGTTCGTCGGTGCAGGATAGTGCAGCAAAAATTGTCGTTAGTGCCAGCATGGTTTGGTCACAATTAAATATACAGTATCGAGATATAATTTAGCGACGGTGCTATCTATGTGCGGGGCCAACTTCACGCTGGCCCCGCACATGGACAGAAACCATTGATTTATGATACGATCATCTTGATTGACGTTAGTGCTCGTTAGTGCCGTACATTTTTTTGTTAGTGCTGTACTGGCTTAGTGTAGAAACGACATAAGCCATGTGCGGGGCAGCCCCGCACATGAGCGATTATGGCGTTTTCATAACGTATAAACTTTAGTGTTCGTTAGTGCAGGTTAGTGCAGCAAAAATTTTCGTTAGTGCTAGCATGGTTTGGTCACAATTAAATATACAGTATCGAGATATAATTTAGCGACGGTGCTATCTATGTGCGGAAACGACATAAGCCATGTGCGGGGCAGCCCCGCACATGAGCGATTATGGCGTTCTCATAACGTATAAACTTTAGTGTTCGTTAGAGCACTAACGTCAATCAAGATGATCGTATCATAAATCAATGGTTTCCGTCCATGTGCGGGGCCAGCGTGAAGTTGGCCCCGCACATAGATAGCACCGTCGCTAATTTATATCTTGATACTGTATATTTAATTCTGACCAAACCATGCTAGCACTAACGAAAATTTTTGCTGTACTAACCTGCACTAACGAACACTAAATTGTATACGTTATGAAAACGCCATAATCGCTCATGTGCGGGGCTGCCCCGCACATGGCTTATGTCGTTTCTACACTAAACCAGTACAGCACTAACGAAAAAATGTACGGCACTAACGAGCACTCACGTCAATCAAGTTGATCGTATCATAAATCAATGGTTTCCGTCCATGTGCGGGGCCAGCGTGAAGTTGGCTCCGCACATAGATGGCACCGTCGCTAAATTATATCTCGATACTGTATATCTAATTGTGACCAAACCATGCTAGCACTAACGAAAATTTTTGCTGCACTAACCTGCACTAACGAACACTAAAGTGTGTACGTTATGAAAACGCCATAATCGCCCATGTGCGGGGCTGCCCCGCACATGGCTTATGTTGTTTCTACACTAAACCAGTACAGCACTAACGAAAAAAATTTCGGCACTAACGAGCACTAACGTCAATCAAGATGATCGTATCATAAATCAATGGTTTCCATCCATGTGCGGGGCCAGCGTGAAGTTGGCCCCGCACATAGATTTGGTGTGATAGTGCCATCACTGAAATAGCACTAACGATAAAATTTGCGGCACCAACCTGCACTAACGAAGCACTAACGATTGCCATTCACTCAAATCGAATCCGGCTCATGTGCGGGGCCAACTTCACGGGGGTCGTGACGTTTACCTCTGTTGCCTCGTAGTTGGCGAACTCAGCGGCGACTTCCACCGTCAGCTTGTCTCTCGCCGCGCTCAGGCGATACGTCACGTACTCCACTCCTGAGCTGGGCTGAGTCGGTTTCCCTGAGACAGATGTCGAGTGGTTAGCTCGGACTGCGTGCACTGAACGCGGTGCCGTATACTGGAATGTCGTATCACGGAACCGGTTCTGGTGATTTCGTCACTAGTTCTAGTGTTCTAAGTCTTCATCTAGTGTATGGAAATTCAGAAGCGACCGCAACTTCATATTTCTCAATCCAGTGATGGTCTCAATTCTTCATTCTTCCAAGTTCTCACGTCTCAATTATGATATTCAAAACTCAATTTTGAATACCAAAATATCAGTTTCAAATGTACATTCTATTCAAGTTCCATTTTCTACATCTGTATATTTTGTTGAAGTTTGCCTCAGAGGACGATAGCGCTACTCGTGACTTGGTTAATTTATCGAAATATTAACAACAACATTGACAAATCAGGAACAGAGAGAATGACTTGAAATGGAATGTGTTGATTCGCGTCTGAAAACTATACAGTAATGAGTTGGATAATTACATCCAGGCATGAGAAATTGCATCGAATTTTCAGCTCAAGTTTGATCTCTAGAGAGCGACCAAGGACAAAGTTTCTCAAGTATGGTTGAAATTGAATCTTTGCATCGCTCATCCAATAACATGACACGACCGTCACCTTCTTACCATCAGAACAGACTGGAGAGAACCTATTCCTGTTCATAGAAACTACAAAACAGATGACAAAATAGAAATATATATATATATATATATATATATATATATATATATATATATATATATATATATATATATATAGATATATATATATATATATATATATATATATATATATATATATATATATATATATATATATATATATATATATATATATATATATATGTATTTGAAATCCATTTGAAATTCATGGAAGTTAGTGAGAGGATATATTTCACCTTGAATTGGGAATGAATGAGAACTTCAAAGTGACATCAATAATGAAAAAAAAATCATGATTCAAAGAAGAGCTGGTCTTTGTTTGTTTTAATTGTTCTCTATCCCCTGAACGTTCACTCCGAGATTGGTCATTTATATTATCCATATATTTTCCGAATACATTTCAGATTACTGAGATCACCACTGTGATGCCCCATCCGAACGATCCTACCTCTCATCCCTAGCCTTTATAGGGTATCAATGACTTGATATCAAGTTTCGACGTTATAATGGATTAATTCAATTCAATCCGTTTTGAATCATTCCTCCTTCTAATAAATAACATAATATAAATAGTAAAGATGATATGAAATTATGAATATACGAGAATTAAAAATGGAACACATTTGAAGATTCAAAATAATAATGATGATACACAGTAATGAATCGATATAATAATGTATGGCTTGTGGGAATAATATGAAGTTTACTGATGTGATATGTTACGTACAATCATTTTATAATTATAACTTTTATAAATGTTGCCACTATATTTCAAATACTTCGAATGTTTCAGATGGGATTCTGAATTTGTATATAAGATTCGAGGAACCCGCATGAGACAAGGAGGTCTTGTGTGCGGGCTGTCTTGAAAAAAATAAAATCACGGTACACAATCTATCTTATTCGTAATGAACCCATATGTTGTTCGTCTCATTGTTGTTAAAAACGAATGCGAAGAGAATGTATGATATCAGGAGAGAAATTCTGAATATTTG
>OZ023336.1:10888507-10891007 GCA_964007535.1 Brachyptera risi | reverse complement strand
TATGTAGAGCCAATGCGTTATCAGACTGCTTGTATTTGACGGCCCCCTCATGTTCTGTCACTCTCATCGCAATTTTCCTACCTGTTTTCTCAATATAGGTTCAGTCACAAGTACCACAGGTAATTTCATAAACGCCTTGTCAGTCATGATGAGTGGTAGATTTGTTAATTCCAAAAAGCTGGCTAATTTTTTTGTTTGTATTGAAGCTGGTTAAGATACCTTGCCGTTTGAGATTTTTTCCCACTCTATCGGTGGCACCTTGAATATAAGGCAGTACCGCCGTTACTTCCCGATCCTCCTCCATTTTCTCCCCTGTTATTGATAATGGGCGCCCCAAAGCCCTCACCACGTCTCTTCTTGAGTCTCCGTTGGCCTCTGAAGTATTTCCCAACATCAATATTTCTCTATTGATATGCTATTGGTCAATGAGTCTTCGGGATTTCATGGCCAATGTATTCAAAGGAGCGAACTTCTGTGCGGGGTGGTGATGCAAATGTGCGTTTAGATATCGGTCAGTATGCGATGGTTTACGATGTACGGTGTGGCCCAACGAACCGTCCGGCTTCTTAATGATACGAACGTCTAAGAATGGTATACATCTATTTTCTCCCATTTCCATCGTGAGTTGGTATATAAACTGTATATATAGTGTCAACAAAATCGTTCAATTTATCAACACCATGGCTCCACGAGCATAAAATATCGTCTATATACCGTTTCCAAAAAATGGGTTCGAAATCAGCTGATGAGATAGCTTTCATCTCGAAATCCTCCAAGAATGAGTTCGCTACTACCGGAGAGAGAGGTGATCCCATCGGTGCCCCCTCAACTTGCTCATACAATATATCTCCAAACCTGAAATATGAGCTGAATATGCAGTGCTGAGCCAATCTATGTGAATCATTTTACATATATATTCATATATATATATATATATATATATATATATATATATATATATATATATATATATATATATATATAATTTGAATATATTTATTATATATTTATATATTTTCATATTTTTTTTTTATATATATATGTTTCTCTTTAATCATGTCTAACGCTTATACGACGGGCGCTTTCGTGAATAGGGAAACTACGTCGAAGATAATAAGGAGATCATCATCACTTATTTGCATAGTCTTCAACATTTCGACCAGAGAGACTGAGTTCTTGATATGGGAATTAGAATCTTCTGTGATTGGTTGTGGAAAATTAGCAATATGCCGAGCACAAGCTTGAGTAGGAGAATCGTGAGAGCTTACGATTGGTCCGAACTGTGTAGATTCTCTCTGTTGATATTTATGAATTTTAGGCAGGGCATAAAAACAGGACATCTTGAAGATTTTTCAGTGAGAATAATACGCTCCTGTATTTTGGGATACATTTTAGTAGATTTTATCAATGTCTTGTTGGTTTTTCCCAAATAAACAGTGGGATCACGCTTTGGTTACATATAAGCATTGTCTTCAAGAATGTCAGCCATACTTTTATTGTAAACTAGATTATTAAGTTTGACAGTAGAGTGACTTCCGTTTGCCAGAAAAAAATGATTCCGGTGTTCTTCTTAAGATCATCTGAAGCGCGTATCTCAGCAATTGAAACATTCTTAGTTGGTATTTTGGCAAATCTGAGGAATCTAGCTGTATCTTGGCGAACTTCCTCAGCTTTCATAGCACTCAAACCTTTGATTGCACATTCAACTGCAACACCTTCGTTGGGAATCTCATTCGGCGCAACCGCATACTTTGGTCCTTTAACCAAAATCTCTAGTGCCTCTTTTTTGAGAGGAGAATCAGAAAGATTAGGTACCAGAAAGTTTGAGTCGAGTTTTTTACGAGTGTGAGGGGCAAGAGCAGCAACGAGTCGATCAAACTTCCTAATCTGTCGATGTTTCGTAATCTCAGCATTTGGAACCGCACTGTCATAGATGATACAATTCAATTTGGAGTATAACTCTTGATTGATAACAAGACTTAGCTCACCTTGGCGAACGAAAAAGTCTCTCAAAGTATGGTCCTAATCACAGCGAGTAGAGTAGATAGACTGATTCATGAGAGAAAAAAACAGTACACGTCTCGAAAACTTCGTAATAGCCCAAGATTTAATGAGGAAACTATGTTATAATGTTATCACATAATACATATATATATATATAAATATATATATATATATATATATATATATATATATATATATATATATATATATATATATATATATATATATATATAATATATATATATATATATATATATATATATATATATATATATATATATATATATATACATATATATATATATATATATATATATATATATATATATATATATATATATATATATATATATATATAAATATATATATATATATATATATATATATATATATATATACATATATATATATATATATATATATATATATATATATATATATATATATATATATATATATATATATATATATATATATATATATATATATATATATT
>OZ023336.1:10879200-10888307 GCA_964007535.1 Brachyptera risi | reverse complement strand
ACATGTTGAAATATTATCTATCCAAACATGTTTAGCCATGACATGCGTTGTCGTGTACATTTCTGAGATTCGCAATTTCAAATCAAATCGTACATATTAGGCTCATAATTCAATGTATACAACATAGTTGTATAATTGCATTGCTTTTTTTTACATTGGGTCTTAACGACGCACTATATTGATGGCTACGATCTATTGGCATCGGTGGATGATGAATGAGATGGAAGGTTATTTTATCAGGTGTTTTGGATGGTGGGAAGGAGTCAGTCGTGGCCTGTTAAGGAGCCATCCCAGTATCAACCTGAACGCCAGAGGGAAACCACGAAAAACTCCTCTCAGGATGATCGACCATGGCAGGAATCGAACCCCGGTCTCCCGAATGATGGTTTAGTGTGTTACCACTCGGCCACGGGTCTCGATGCATTGCTTCTGATCTTTTTCGTCGATGATAATTGATTATCCAGTTATCAATTGGTAAATATAGCAGTCTGGCTCTTAACTAGCTTTTACAATGTATTTAAAGTTCAGATTGGCCAATTCAAATGAAATTGATTCCAACATTGCTTAATGCAGTTGGGAAGAGCTGGATTCACAAATTGCATTACATCTATTACTTGTATGCATCAACATGCAAAACTACCAGCAAATTATCATAAAATATGGTGATTCACGAGTTAACTAGGCACCACAATGGCGTAGGCCACATCTGGGGCAAGTTATATTTAAACTGTGCAATATTGGCCGATAGATTTTGCTTATTTATTCCATGGACTGGATGTTCTAAAAAAGACTGATCCTGGGCGTTCACAGATATTTTCAACATATCATTCAATTGTTTTCACTTTACAGTATTATGGTTGAAAAAAAACGAAAAGTGGCAAAGGGAGAAGGCTTAGAAGATAAGAAAAACTGGAAGGCAAAATAGACCAGTCAAGATGAAGACATCTCAACCAATTGAGTTCTGCTGCATCCAATAATAACTAGGCCTATCATTTGCTCAACACTGGCATGGATTACTATTCTACAGAAAGAAACATGTCGCGTAATTGACAATAATTGATGGTAGGAAACCACAGAAAAATACAGGAGCCTAAGACAAAACTTTGGCAGTGCCACACAGAAAGCAATGCTAGGGCCTACAATAAAATGTGATATTACTGTAATCTGCATGGCAGACAGCATTAACCTAATATTCGGTATTGCTCAAACTGATTATTAGGTCCACAGCAAAATTTCTACTCATAATACCTTCCTTGGAGATATTCATAATTAAATCTAGTACAATTATCGTGCAATTGAAGCTAAGATTTTACAATTTTTTTTAAAATATGCTAGTTGGCCTATAGGCACCCAAGTAATATGATTTGACTCTTGAAATAATAATTTGAGCTGTACAGCAAAATTAGAACACATAGGCCAACTCACCCATTTTCACTAAAATATGTACCGGTTTAATATTGTGAACAAATCTACTTAGTCTTGAATCGATGTACAACTATTCAATAGTACAATACATTGAGAATATCAACTAGCCTACGCACGTACTTGTGGGTACATGTACGGGCATTATCATATTAATTATCACTGACCCTATAACCTTGTGGCTATGAGTTTAGCCATTGAAATTCAATGGTTCAGCTTAGCAAACTTGGACAACTGTGATGACATATATGATTTCTCGGATAAAAACTTTTGTGACTCCAAGTACCGTTATTCCAATGAAATGGTGTGATTTCAGTCAAGCGATGAAGTTCTCTCGGTCCATTTGGAAGAGATGTCTGCCGAGTTGAGTGAAGGTTGAAGTGCCACGATAGACCGTTCCCACCTAGAATACTCCTAGGCCTCCCTCATCTCTTACTACATACCAGCAATGAAAAACACTACGAAGTATACATCATGATGTTCATCATATTTGTATTTGAATCTAGTGCTCTACTGGGGTGAATTGTTTGGTAGCCCTTGCTGCAAGTGACATCCAGGTGACGCAGACAGGAACATTATGGCTTATGACAGCTAGGGCGTGCCGTATGCTTTAACAAAGTTGAATTACCGGTGCGTAATATAAATTATTATTATGAACTTTTTTTTTCAATATCATCAAAATTTGATACAGAATCATTGCTCCCCGAACAAGGCTATGGATGAGAGGTACGATCGTTTGGACGGGGTACCACAAGGGCGATCTTACCACCCCATGTTAATTATTTAAAACCAATTAGCTTCTACATCAGAACTGCGCTGTCTGTGACCATAATTTTTCACATTACTGTGTAATTAGAAACCATTCCTGTGATATATATCCGTCCGTACATTTCTAGCATTGGTAATAAGAGTAAACAGAACACACGAATGTTGATATCTTCCACTTTGAACTAGGCCTAAGTCTCTTGGGCGATGATCACTTTTTTCCATTGACAGCAATGTGAAGTTTATCATAATACAAAATAGAAAAAAATGAGAGATGGGCTTAAACAGTTAAAATTGGGCCTATCACTCTACTAATTAAAGGTCGTAGTCAATTAGTGGGCCTACTTCATCCAAGCATTTGCTTCGAGAACTGTGGGATGCCACGAAAAGCCAAGTCAGGATGGTCTGAAATATGAATTGTCCTCATTTTTATATTGGTGAATATGATAGGCCTAACCCTATCATGACTTCAATTACTCCTTGACTGCTCACCTTCAACTCGGGATGATCAGTTATTCAGATATAAATAATGTGAACTTGTTTCATAACTGAAGACTTTGTTTCGGAAGACGATGTTCTGTCAAGTTGGCTATGCCCAATTCGAATTCCTAAAAAATAATCAATTGAGCTCGTTTTGAGCTGAGTTGTGCTGCCTTCTAATCGTTTTGAGCTGAGTTGTGCTGCCTTCTAATCGTTTTGAGCTGAGTTGTGCTGCCTTCTAATCGTTTTGAGCTCATCCCCTAATCGAGATATTTTGATTTATTGTGGGCGGAGCCAAGTTGACGGGTGGCTCCGCTCAACTCTTCGGATCGGAACCGGACAAAAACTGTCGTTTTGAGCTGAATTGAGCTCTTTTCCTTCTGAGCTCATCTCCTGACCGAGATATTTTACCTTTCTGTGGGTGGAGCCAAGTTGAGGTGTTAATCAGATGGGGGTTTAGGTCAACTCGTCAGATCGAAACCGGACGAAGACCATCGTTTTGAGCTCGTTTTGAGCTGAATTGTGCTGCCCTTCAATCCTTCTGAGCTCATCTCCTGACCGAGATATATCAACTTTTTGTGGGCAGAGCCAAGTTGACGTGGTATCTGTTTTGAGCTCATCTTCTAACCAAGATATTTTAGGTCCGTGAATCCGCCTCCCCCCTTCCTCTATCAGCACAAATTCTGAAAATTTGTCCGGAGTTCATGCTATAGGCCTTCAGATTTCATGCCAAGACTTTCAGAATTTTTGCTGAGTAATTCTACGAGAAAATCGATTTTCAAAACATGAGGGGTCAAGTTCACGCAGCTCCTCCAATGTCAGGACAAATTCTGAAAATTCGCATATATTTTGTGGTAGGCCTTTAGATCTCATGGTGAAAGATTTAGAATTGGTGATGTGTGATTTTCCGAGAGAAAGATTTTCAGAAACGATGGGTCACGTTAACGCTGTTCCTCAAGTTGGGCGAAGCCACCCGTCAACTTGGTTCTGCCCACAATAAGTTGAAATATCTCGGCTGGGGGATGAGCTCAAAACGATTAGTCGGCGGCACAATTCAGCTCAAAACGAGCTCAAAACGCCTGTTCAATAATTTTTCAGAAATTCAGATTGGGCGGAGCCCACTTGATGGATCCGGAAGAAGTTAAGAGCTACGGAAGAGACGATTCACGATACAAGATTGTTGTTACCATTCCTGAATACTTTGCAATAGTTGTTCTATCTGACAAAATACCCTTAGTAAACGTTACTGACAGTGAAAAAAAATTACAGTAAACTTACGGTAAAACTTACAACAGAGCAGTTTACAGAACCAACAGCTTACCTTGAAATAATTTACATCAGTCAGAGCCGGTTTTATGAACTCGTAGTTACAGAATCATTATGTAGGCTCTAACTATTACTCAAGGTACAAAAACAACATACGTAACCAAGAGTGATATCAAGTTAATCCACTACTATCGGTTAAAACCGGGTCTTGGTAAAATATGATTCCACCAATACCATAATGATTTATGAATTCTCTCATTGAAATAAAGCGTCAAGATTCATTATTGCTAATACTAGATGAGTAGGCCTAGGTGATCAAATTGATCAAGTCATCATGAAATTGTTGTAGCCTACTATTATACTATAATGTGACTAATACCTCGTTCCATCTATAGGCCATTCTAGGCCATCAATTATGGATACTGCTATTCCCACTACCCGGTCGTGCCACTACTCACGACCGGGTGGTGGGAATAGTCGCACAGCGCGGATACTGCTATTGCCACTAACCACTACCGGGTAGTGGGAATAGCAGCATCCGCGCTGTGCAGCTATTGACACGTACATTTCCCTCAGAATTCCCTCCGTCCAAAAGTGTTGGCATCGCCGTAGCAAAACTCTCTCTCTCTCTCTCTCTCTCAAACACTCTCTCTCTGACACATACACTCTCTCTCTTTCTCTCACTCTCTCTCACTCTCACTCACTCACTCTCTCTTTCTCTCACTCTCTTTCTCTCTCTCTCTCTCTCTCTCTCTCTCTCTCTCTCTCTCTCTCACACTCTCTCTCTAACTCTTTCTCTCTCTCTCACACTCTCTATCTCTGACACACACACTCTCTCTCTCACTCTCTCTCTCTCTCTCTCTCTCTCTCTATCTCTCTCTCTCTCTCACTTTTTCTCTCTCTTTCTCTCACACACTCTCTCTATATCTTTATCTCTCTTTCTCTCTCTATCTCTCTCTCTCTCTCAATTTCTCTCACACTCTCTCTCTCTCCTTCTTCTTTTCTCTCTCTCTCTTTCTCTCACACTCTTTCTCTTTCTCTCTCTCTCTCTCTCTCTCCCTCTCTCCTGAAGCCGTCTGGGTCGAGCTTTTCCGCCTATGAAATCAGCGCGGTGTTGTCAAGTTTGACAGGGAATTTTGGCCGTGACGAGGGATATAATGGGTCGTGCGGTGGGAATTTTCCCACTACCCACGACCGGGTAGTGGGAATAGCCGCACAGCGTGGGTACTGCTATTGCCACTACCCGGTCGTGGGTAGTGGGAATAGCCACTTCGATCAATTATTGGGTTCAATTTGTAATTTAATTCTTGTAATATAGGCCCATATTTAAATACCATTCAACAATGGTTTCAAGGAATTTTCCTCTGTAGATCTAGGCCCAAGGTATGATTAGACCTACCGGTAGTTAAAATAGCAATCAATTATTCGTGAAAGATACTGCCGATCTGCAGGGTTCTTACGGGATGGTTAGGGTTGGGACGCGAAAGGTTTGAACCGTAAAACTGCAGCTTCATCCACTCGACACAAAAATTATCTCACACTGTGATTTTATTAAGTATGGTTATAAAATGAATGTTGAAGCTCTACCTAACCCCTTGGCCCTAGCCATCATCAACAAACTTCAACAATGGAGTTTATAATACAAACTCAGTGCCTTAAACTAAAAACATAACCTGATAATTTATCAAATAGGCAGATTGATGTGGTGACTTGTAAGGTGTAGGCCTATTCAATCATGAACCTGACCTGAATTTAATGTTGACCAATGTTAGCCTAGGTCTCTAGGTCTATTTGAGCAAGAAACAAACTGTCTGACTCGACTCCCTTAGTTGTTGGGCACTCGCCCTGTTTTAACAAGGTAGGACTAGGCCTAGGCCTATACTATTGAATAATGGAGAAATGAGATCCCTGTAAATATGCCGTATCTTTAACCTCTGTTTTAAGGGTTATATGTTAGGTGGTGGATGGTAGACGATTGTTAGGGTTAGTAGGGCAGGGCACGAACCCTAAAATTACAATAATAATAACAATAATAATAACAATGAGTCTTCATTTGTGCGGCGGGGTTAGGCCGCAATGGCCTCTTTAGTTGTACATTCAATACAAAACCTTACCCTACTTAACCCTTACCATTCGTGCCCTTACAAGGTAATTTTACACGAATTTTTCAAGTTTTAATTATTTTTAAAAATCTTCACGTCATTTTTCAATGATATTTCAAAGATGTGTTTGAATAAATATACCAGATCGATTATGTGTGCGAGATTGGTCAATTAATCATGTTTAACCGGAAGAGATTGAAATAATAACTTTTAGAAAAGAAGAATACTGTTGTATCGACGATTAAATCTCGGCCACTAATGAATCATCGGAAACTTTGGGTACAGTTTAAGGCCAGTTAAAAAACTGAAGAAGAATAAACAGCTGCTATAGAAAAGGAATTTGAGTCCCGAGAGTTCAACAACTGAAAAAATCAGGTATAGGGACTACACTTGGAGAAAAAATCACGGGAAAAAAAATCGAGAAAAATCAAATGAAGCACGAAAAGTAAGAAAAAACACGAAAAATCGGAGAAAAATAAAAAATCGAAAAAATAACGGAAAATAGAAAAAAAAAGGTTCACCAAAAATCGAGAAAAAATGAAACAAAAAATCACGAAAAATCGGAAAAATTGAAAAAAAATGAAGAAAAATAAGTAAAACGGAAAATCGAGAAACAGAGCGGTAGGCTGATCACGAAATATCACCAAGGTCACAAAGAATCGAGAAAAAATGGAAAAATCACGAGAAATCGAAAAAATAGGAATGAATGAAAAAATCACGAAAATCACGTACGGAAAATCACACAAATCACGAAAAATCGGAAAAATTGGAATAATCATGGAAGAAATCACGTTTCAATTTTTCGCCGAGCGTTTGTGCTTCGTTTGTGCTCGAGACTACATCGTTTGTTCTCCACTCATTTGCCCGCTAATTGGAAATCATTTCGAAAAAATGGACTTTTATTCAATTTGTAACCCCCAAATGCATTTCTAATAAGCATATCAGTATTTCAAGAACTGTATTGAATTCAATATTTCCATAACCCACACTCATCTCCCGGTAAATGTGTATTTTTACCAGCCAACTCTTAAGGTTTCTTTTTCATACCACCGGTATTTTAATATTTCCATTTTCAGCATGTACATGTAGGCCTACATATGAATATACTGGATACATGATATTTCACCGGTAAATTCGTATGATGAACCAATCCACAATAGTCTTACGCCAGTATATTATTTTGTACATAAAGATATACCGGTATCTTCCATTTTCCATACTTATAGGCCTATATCACCCACAAATATACCGTGACACCGGTATTTGAAAAATATTCCAACTTGACGACTATTTTGGGCCATTCAATGCTGATATACGATAGGCGAGGAAATCAATCAAGAGACTGTGTTTGATCGAACGAAAATTTGATGACACAGTCAAGAAATATATTCTGATGCTATTGTGAAGAAGCAAATGCATTCAATCATTATGAAGGAACAAAAATTACTGATATCCCACCAAAAACCCTGACGGGTGAAAACTTGGAGCTAAGTCCTGAAATGTTTCAACAACTACAAAAACTTTCTGAAATAAAAGGTGTGAAATCAAAACTGTATGCCAAGTGCAACGTATTATTAATCAGTACAACCTGGAAAAAAGAAACACTTGGCTCATGGCCCCCCACGTCCCCTCATATATCACCACCCCGAAGTGAAGTGCATGATGCTAAGAAATGGATAACTTATCCACGTCCCTGATACGGGGAAACGTAATGTGATTCAAGAAACTTGCCCTCCCCCTTTCATTTTCCATTCCAAAATATAGTTTCCCAACAATTTGAAGATATTTAGTGGGTAGTGATTGAGAGATCATGAATTGAGAGCCCACATTTGATTGGGGAGCAATACACCCTTTTACCCTTTTACTTTGAAAAATTCAAACGTTACCATAAGTTCATTGAACCTCACTTACAAAATTAATATCTTGTTAGATTTCGTGATGCAGGTTTTATGATTCAAATGAAAATACTGAAATCACATTCAAATTCAGATTTTAATTTCACATTATTTTTATATTGTATTTTTATCCTTATTTGAAGTTATTATTCATTCTACTCCAATGAGGAAATGTATGTCAGGGTCAAAGTCAGTCTCTGCCTTCTTTCGAGCCATAAATGCAACACTTATTCAAAAAAGTGGATATTTTGATAATTTTATAACCAATAACGCGACAGAGTCTCCATGAGACCATGCGTGAATTACAAATTTTCTTGGCTCATATTACGTTTCCGTGTGTCAGGAACGTGAAATTACCCATTTCTTAGCATCATGCACTTCACTTCAATTCTGCTTGGTGTTATATGAGGGGACGTGGTAGGCAGTGAGCCAAGTAATTCCTGTTATTTTCCATGCCATATTGATGAATAATACGTTGCACTTGGCATACAGTTTTGATTTCACACCTTTTATATCTGAAAGTTTTTGTGGTTGTTGAAACATTTCAGGACTTGGCTCCAAGTTCTTACCCGTCAGGGTTTTTAGTGGGTACATCTAAGAGTGAAGATACGAGGAGGCGGTGAGGTGGCATCCCTTTGATATGCGCATGGTGAGAAAGGGAAATGCCATGTTGCTTATCCCGTTACGTAATTGATAGGCATAGATAGGGCACGATGTAGTGATACCAACCTATCCACACTACTGAAGCTGGATTTACAATGCGAACTAATGATTAGTGACTAATATCGAATACTAAAATTAAGAAACTGAGCATTCACATAGACTTGAAATAAGAACTAATTTTGAGAGAAATGACCTATTTTTCATGAGTCGTAGCTGTCTCAAGATGACAGATTTAAATTGAAGTCTACATGTTAGAAGGATGTTAACGAGCGGTTCACCGAGTGGGAAAGCCTATCCTGTTGCATTGACTTCCTGTCGTTTCGAATTCACGACTTCTGATTGGTCAGACTAATGATTAAAACTAATGATTATTACTAAAGATGAAAATTGATTAACTTTAAAGGTCAGTCACTAATATAAAACAACGTGGACGTCAACATTGATTCCGTATGTCTCAACTTTAGTTAATCATTAATCACTAATCATTAGTCCGCATTGTGAATCCAGCTTAATA